>BQNB010066703.1:0-30795 GCA_026074375.1 Tanacetum coccineum
GTTGCTTTATCAGTAAAAAAATAAAAACAAAAGCTTTCACAGTAGTTTCATGAGTCAATTTGACTCTTTTCTTTCTGTACCGAAACCGGTACCGGTACCGGTATGCCCTTCGGTTCCGGGATCGGGACCACATATTTTGGTCGGGAAAAAATACGGTACCTCAAAAACGGTGCCGGTACGGTACCAAAATGGTACCATGCTCATCCCTACTATCAAGGTACATAAATTCTTGGACCTCTCTAAAATCTTAGACCTTTTCATGCCACCTAGACATGAAATGGTTCCTCACTATGGTAAAAAAATTCTTGGACCTCTTCATAAGTTTTTAGACCTATTCTTGAAATACCATAGTGGATGCTTAAATCAATGCGGTATTCATTAACTGTTATTTTCAAAAACCTCACTTAAAGAAATTACTATGTCACATGTCAAGATGGTAGCCTCAAATGTCGTGTGTCTAGAAGATTTACGCGACAATAACGCGCATTGTTTGTTATTATCTCATAATTGATGTAATGTTTTATTTTTAGTTTTACTACATATTTTTATATGTTCTTTGATATACGTTATATTTTTTGCTTGAGTTGATTTATCGCATGTTACAACCGTTTGCAATAACATTTTGATGTTTTCACGAGACGAAACACTTACCACAGTATCACATATCTTTAATTGTCTGCCGTTAGAATATCACATATCTTAATTTCTTCCTTATAATTCACACTTAAGTAAGTTATTTGTACTATGATGGCGTCTAATATGTTTTTGGCGAACGTACGATTTTCATAATGTATACAACGAATTAAGTAGTTATAAAATTTTGCCATGTAGTTAGTCGTAATAATAAAATCTGTAATAGTACAAATAAATTCTATTTCTCACAACGTAAACACTAAAGGCCCGAAGCAATGCGCGAGTGCAACTTTCTCGGTGATATTAGCATAGATGGAAAAAACGGCGTACATGAATGTCGTATTGCTGTTGGGTTTTTTTGCTGGCCTTCGTTGTCTGGAAACACTATTTTGGGATGTCATTTATTTTGGGCTCGCTTTTACCCTTTTAGTAGCTAACTATTAAGATATTATTTGACGTTTATAATCACATAACACATGAACACGTATTTGCTCACATGATATTCATAATTGTTGGAAACACTATTGAATATAAATTACCATACAATTATTAGGTTGTCATATGTTATTCCTTTGTAAGAAAGCCATTATAAAAATAATAACGTGTATCGACTTACTAATATTCTGTTTGGACATTTCTATTTTGCCTTAAACCATAACTTTTTTTCTAATTGGCCATTATTGCATATCGTTAATTATCACAATTTTGCATATCATTTTTTATTTTGACCCACACAATTCTGTTATGAACGTTACACGAAAACTGTACTACAATATTGCATATCCTTAATTATCGGCCGCAAGGGATTTTCCGTGCGTGCACGGGTATTCGCCTAGTTTGTTAAGACATTTGTTTAGAAAATGCAGGATTTGATAGGAATGTCATGTGGACAATAAGTAAAGTTGTTAACACTCTTGAATATCATACATGATTTGAAAGGCAATGTCTTGTGTTAAGTTGTTATACTAACAAAGGAATTTGACACCGTTGTGTATAATTCCATGCGTATGATTTCAAAAGATTGTGTTAATGTATGACAGATAAATTAGTTTCAACGAGTTGGAAAATGACCCGCGCGTTGCGACGGGAGCTAACATGTTACTGCAACGTAATCCAAAAGTGTTTTCATATTCCTGGTAGCAGTGATACAAATAATCTGCATTACTAATGATACATCCTCATTTGGTCATCCACCATCTAGAAGAAACTTTTTGAAAGGCTTGAGAATGTTGGCTCCATTTACTACATCACACCTGCTTTCTCCTCTACCGTAGTACCGTTACTGGCTCGTTTTGCTAGTTCTGGCCACAATCAGGAATATAAGAACGGCTCATATATCACAGCCATCTATTCATAAAACTTGCATAGCATCACCAGTTTACTCACACGATGCTCGAAAATAAAGTGACTAAATCAGTTTAAATAAGGAAGTGACTAAACAAATTGTTCCCTAAGCTTCTCCCTAAAGTGACTAAATCAGTTTAAATAAGGGAGTGACTAAACAAATTGTTCCCTAAGCGTCTCCCTATATTCCAGAAAAGCTCGTTTGATAGTATACCCAAAAAATCGAGTATGTTATCGGGTTAAAACCTAAAAGTTACAGCATAACTATAGAGTACAACACTATTTTAAACTGCAAAGCTTAAAACGCGACATCTAAGGTATTTCCCAGTGACCTTTCCTTGGCCTAATTATATTTGGCAAAATCTTGTTTCAGAGTTTTAATTCGAGATTCAAACCTAGTCCTAATACTGATGTTATACCATGTTATGTCTTCAAAACTCAAAACTGTTCCCATTTAATTGTTTCTTATACGTATAAATTCCAAACACATTCAGAGTAGTTTATATACATTTTCAAGTTGATTAGTCCTTTAGTGCTATTAATAGACAGAGTAACAGGGTCTCTTTTCAATTAAAAAATGATCCTAACTAAAACTCGAGTATTAAAAATTCAAATCTGATTTCTCAATTCCAACAAAATCACAAGTTTTTTAACATTTCCTTTGTAACAGCTAAACAAAAATTGATTCAAAATAAAAGGCTCTTATGTTTTTATATTCCTACGGATAAACAGGCTAATTATTGTATAATTCCCCAAAAGGTTTAAATGAGCATGAAAACTTAACCTGTGCACACGCACCCTTCATATGCTTATGAGCCTGTAATATCCTGACACCCCTGTCATACCACGACTTTGTGTTACTTGAATTCGACTTCCAATTCTTTTGATGCTTTAAACTCGGAGACTCTGGTTTGAGTTGGAGATAAAAAGGTTTAACCAATATATACTGACGAATATGGGGATTGATTTCCTTTCCATCTTCATCAACTTCAACAGGTGCAAGCCCAGCTTTACGGGCTTCTTGAAGTTCCTTCTGCTTCCTTCCTGTGTTCCTTACCGGATTTAGACGCCCTACCAGAACAAAACACAATATCTAGCACGATTTAGTAACATGAAGAAAAACCCAACCCACGTGTTAATACTTCCAAATACATTAACATACACCAACTCCCTTTCTCAAACTTGAAGTAACTTCATGTTAGTTAAAGGGTGTTTGGAATCGCATTTTAGAGAATTATCGCATTATTGCTTTCGGAAAATACAAATAATCAGAAAAATAGTATCTAGCAAACCTTTTAAAAAAAGCAATCCCAAACACCTAATCAGTTCTAAAAAATCAGTGTATGCAGCAGCTTTTCAAACGCCTAATCTGTTTTAAAAACACAATCCCAAACACCCCTTATTGTCACTATCTGCTAACAGACGCCTATTTGTATACATCAGTATCATCTTATTCATATCGAGAGACAATAGCGCTAAAAAAAAGATGTACTTACACAAAGCAGATCCTGAAACTTTAGGTCAGTTGAATGTTATTCGAAGGTATCAAAAGCCCTCTTAGCGCCCTCATATCCCTCCTTGCCTGCATATACATATATGTAAATTAAAAATATGTCCATATACACACACTATTGTAAAAGTTACAATATATTTTTTCTTTCTGATCTTTGGTGACATTTAGCATCCTCACAGGTGCGAAAGTTTAAAAAAAAAAAGCCATTTAGAGATTGCTCATTAAGAAACGCACCTAATGACTGCAAACTTCATCAAAAAAAAATTGATGCTTATTGACAGGATATTAAAAAATCAAAAAGTTTTATATTTTGGTAGTTTTATACCTTTATAATTACCTGTCTAGCAGCGTCTGTGCTAAGAGGAGATATGTATTGCGTTTTTACCAACCAAGACATGCCTATATATTTTGGGCGCTCCTTCCCATTTAGGCCGTCCTTTTTAACAGGGGTCGCCGAAACATCCTCCTGCAACAGTTTGTCGTCCTCTGGCGCGATATGTAACGTTTGATCATTTAGAGCACTAATCCATGGAAATGAAGATGGAAAAGGTAAGCGCCTATTTTCTTTATAAAAATAAGAAAGAATAAGGATAAATGAGGTATTACTTGTATACAGCATATACTAAGATCAAGTAGGTCAAGCGGTATTCCGAGGTCCGGCTCAAGTCAGGCCGAAGGTACATGTAAATCTGGCCAAAGCCATGCCTGGACTCCATTGCTAAAGACTCGATACTTTTTCATTTTCTTCTTCTTCTTTGTAGGGTTGACATCCGCAGGCTGCATCATGATAGTATATCAATTAGTAAAACATTTCGAAGAAGCAAAAGACGAAAAAGAAAAGAAAATAGTTGTTAGAAGCTATGACGATTGACTAAAAAATTTAGCAGCGGAAACCAATGTACGAACCTACATCTCAGCCAACTGGTTCATGGAATGATCAGGAAGTCTGCATCATGAGAGTAGATTCAATAATTAGTAAAATCTTTCAAAGAAGCAAAATAAGATTAGCGTATGTTATAGTCAGGCGGTGGGACCTGTAACAACAACAAAAGTAATAAATTGAAAATGACATGTAGCTTCACCTGTTGACAACAATATTATTCCTGAGCGGCCCGGCTGCTCACTCGAACTATTAATCCGTCTCGTGGATTCCCCACTAATACGCGGAACACGACTATTAGAGGAGGATGCCTCCACATTGTTCATAGAAGTGGACGCCACATGTTGATGACCACCTAGCAAATACACAAACATATGAGAAGCTACCAATGCGAATTCATATCACAAAAGGATAGAACTAAATACCATCATGGACTTACATAAAGCAAAATAATAAATAAAAGTTAAAAAATATTGATACTCATCTTCAAGCAACAAAATATCATCTTCTTTTCCAATTTCATTCCAATCTCTTCAACTTAATTTGATCCATTTTTTGTTTCTTTCTCATTTCAATTCCACAAATCCCAAAACATCAATTTGGAGAAAAACAATTAAAGAATGAGTAACAAGGGTCATAATCGAATAATTTATATAGAAATACATACTATTAGAATGCTAGAATTTCTGTTGCAAAACTCTCTCTATTCGCTTTGAAGCTTGGCCTTCAACTTCCTGAAACAAAAAACATGAAACCGCCAAAAGAAATCTAAGATATGATTAAGATTAAATTTTTCCCCAATATCAAAAGAGAAACTGAATTTTATAAAACCACATACCTGTATCATTTTTTGTAGATGAAGAGATTAAAGAGAAAACACATGCTTATAATTTTTTTATCTTGACTTGTGATGGGAGGTCTGCATCATGAGAGTAGATTCAATAATTACTAAAATCTTTCAAAGAAGATAAAAAAAATTATAAGTATGTGTTTTCTGCATCAGAAGATACTACAGGTGTAATGAAGGTTCTGGATCTAGAAGCCAGGATGAAGACAACTATAAAGTGTAGAAACAAACCGTCGGCCAAAAAACACATAAAAAGCCCCCAACAAAGCAGCCCACTGAAAAACGGCCCAGTCCATTACTATTTTGTCCGTATCCTTCATGCTCTTTAGTATATAGTTAAATATTTTATCCGTATCCTTCATGCTCTTTAGTATATAGTTAAATTCATATGGATATTGTAGGAAGGGGATACCGGGATGTTCTGGAAGAGGCGTGAGAGGCGGTGGACTATCAAAGACTGGGCCTCAACCATAAGTGAAAGTGGATTGGGCTAAGAAAGAAAAAACGGGAGCCCGCAACCAAAACGACGTCGTCATCAGTTTGATATATTGTTATAATGGAGGATTAATTCTCTTATCAAATTGTTAGAGCTGGAATTGAAGGTAGAGTCCTTAATGAGCCCATGTTAATTACTCCATTTTTAGTTTTAACGAGTCATGCAGACCCGTGCGTTGCACACGGCTTGTGTCAAAAAAATTTGCATGGTGTGCGTATAATTGTCGCTTGCAGCGTGATATTGCCAAATATATGTATACTGGTGTTAACGCGATCAGTTACAAAATCACGTTTCATAGTATGTAGAAACTTAATTTGAAAATACACATTTGCATGAATATAGTTATGCAGGAGTTTACTGCAGCTACAATCCCGATAGGCCTATCCAGAAATCAGCTTACTGCTCTTTAAGGGAAAGTCAAATTAGCTTATTTCATTTTCACATATCAGATGTATTAATTTGTTTTACGTGTATGTATGATATGTTTTAACCCACGTGTATTTCTACATACTACCAAATAGTTTATTTCGTAATGTTTGTGTGAGTTGGGGAGGTGTGAATATGATTGTGCATGTGCGTATCAAAATTCTGTAAAACTCTAAGAAAAATAACCCATTTCTGAGATTAAGTCAAAACTTGCATATTTGAAATAACAATCAGCATATAGTTATAAAAAAATTTCCATCTCCAAAATGTTTATATTCTAATCAGTTTTTATATACTTTGAGTGGTGCCAGCAACGACTGCCACTTGCTTGCTTGTTACCCTGTGAGTAAGAGAGGCTAAAATGAACCACTTTGAGATGAAGGTGTCTACTGTGAGTAGCTCTTTGTAAGCTATTATGCGTGACTCCATTTCCTCATCAAATTTTATGCAGTAAGTAATCACCAAAATTCGCCTTTGACGGTTGTGTTTATCTTCTTCTTGCCCTGCAAGGTCAC
Source organism: Tanacetum coccineum (assembly GCA_026074375.1). NCBI lineage: Eukaryota > Viridiplantae > Streptophyta > Magnoliopsida > Asterales > Asteraceae > Tanacetum > Tanacetum coccineum. Next base: position 6,655 of record BQNB010066703.1, read on the forward strand.
CATTGTAAATACACTAATCACCCTATCTAACCATATTTAAAGGGCTGATGCTTTTGTATATTACAGTGGAGTATCTCAGAAAGTGCAATATCTCAGTAAGAGCAGTAAAATCTTCTATTTGCACATTCATATAAAAATGTTGAACTGGAGCATCTATTACTTGTACCGTGTATGCTATTAGACTTAGAAGCCGACTCTAAATCATTACTTCTATCAATATAATCTGCAAATCAAATTAATCTCAAACATGGGGAGCTTAAACTTCAACATGATCATGTATACTTTCATATTGCAAATAACGATTAATACAGTAAACACAACAACTAAGCAATCAAATCAATCGCATCAGTTCAAGCTATGACTTCCTTGTCCTGACTAATCAGCCTCGCAAACATCTGAAAGCAAAGGTAGAACCGGATGACTGAGAAAGTGCGTTTAAGCTCGGGTATAGATATACCTATGCTGGTCAAAGGTAGAACTGGACAATAGATATAACAAACAAAAAAAATCAGCACAGCTTCTTTCTATAAAACACGACTTTGTTTTGTAGATTTACTTCTTTTCTTTCAGATACAGGAGGTGGCAATGATTCTATTAGATTATTTGAAGTCCCACGACCTGGTAAGCGATCGTAGAGTTCTGTTCCCTTTAGTTTTCTGGAATTTAGCTGGTTGGTAGCTTCGGTTGACTCGCTCTCACATACAGTTTCATCTTTTTGGTGCTTGACTGGTGATTTGTGCTCATATGAAGCAACTCTAGCAGGCTAATAAGATTCAAGAAAAAAAATAATCACATAAACCTTCAGACTCAGAATGAAACATAGTTGAGATGGGTTATGGATCAGAACGGGTTCTAGTCAAACATGTATATTTTTGGTATGGCGGACACTTTTAATCTAAAAAAGTTACTCCATAATATATTATGGAAAACCTAGCGTGTCAAACTCGTATACAAAACTTATAACTTCAATAATATACTATCTTGTTTAACAAAATGTAATGAGATTTCATGAAATAGAAATACACCTTTAGCAACTTTCACATTGTTCAACCGCCTTGACCCACTAAAATTATGAGATAACCCATATCAACCCATTCATTAGAAAATGGGTTGAAATTTATATGTGAACTGTAAAAGATTTTTATCTGAGCTTTAGCAACCTGAGATTTAGCAGATGAGGCAGCACACTTTCTATTGGCGGAAGATACTGACATATTTTGGTCCTGACACTCAACTGGATTTAAAAGACCTATAGAACCCTTTAAACAAAAATGTGGAAGCAATCCACAAACCTTAAATGACATGTTCTCTTGCTCATCAAAATTAGACTCGCTATCTTCGTCATCATTATCATTAAGCTGTACTTGAAAACTTGTGCCTAAGGATTATGTTTTAACAACCTGATACAATGAAAATAATAAATTTTGCATAAAGTGATGACTTGCATATAGTTTAATCAGCCACTTTTTTAACCAAGTTTTTCTTAAAAACTGCTTTGGTGTTGCCCCTTTTTTGAGTTTTTTTTCATCTGTTTGTATCCCACCAAGCGATGTGGAACAAACTTCTTAATCAGGGTACTAAAGACACAAAGAAACTTATGCATCAGCATTTGCAATCACATAAGATCGGGCTAAAGAAGACTTAATAAAATATGCACATATGTCTCAATCACATTATAAAGTCGTGTACCGCAAGAACCTGCTAAATGTTACTAAAAAGTTAATATTTTTAAACAACATAAAGATTGTATTGCAAAAGGTTACGAAAAAAATTCATCATACACCTATCCATTACGAATCCTTTTTTTAATGTAAGCATATACGTTTACATTCTGTAGTATAATTTATGTGGATGCATGGGGTATAGTCCTACTTACGGCTGAGCACGGTCCGAACACTGGACCGGACCGACCAAAACCAAACCGGTCCGAAAACCGATTCGTCCCAAACCATCGGACCAAGGACCGGACCAAAATGTAACTGGACCGAGGACCGAAAATGATTATTAGGGTAGACCGAGGACCCGACCGAAATACATTGGGTCCGGTTCGGCCCATTTCTCGGTCGTATGGGATCCCCAGCCTATGATGCTCAGCCGTAGTCCTATTTAAGCGATGTGATATGAAGAAAAATTTATTCTTTTGCTTAGCTAAACTCCATTATCGAATAACCAAAGCATCAAGTCCTAGTTTTTTCTGAGCTTTTCAATGGCGACCTCCTCTATTGTGTACCTCAAAAGCGGAGCAGTTGGACTTCTTTCTTCTTCCCACTCCTATGAGCATGTTCATGAGCTTCTAAATCCACTTGTGGATTCCTGCAAGATATATATACAGAATTCACATCATTATCAACAAATGAACATACTGATATTTATGGTATAAAGTCTATAATTTTTCTTCCCAACAGCATATTTGTGATCTTCATCTATAAAAATTTTGATCAACATACAAACTAATAAACGTCTTGTAAAACACAATAAGTCAATAAGCTTCTTAAATAAGTTTATCCAAATACCCGCCTTCCGCCACTCTTCAGCCATCTCATCGTTTGGTTTGAAGACTGGCAATATCACTATTTAGCTTTTCATTATATTTTTATAATGACCTCTTTAACTTCACCAGAAACCATCACCAATCAAGTAGCTGCTATGCTCCAATCAATACCATGTCAAAAACCTCGCACCACCTACAAAATCGCTCAAACTCAACCAAAATCCAGAACACAAATTATATAAAGAAAACCCTAAAAAATGGAAAACCTGAAAGATGTAATTAGGGATGATTAAACTTACTAACTTGTGATTTTCTTTTGTGATACTCATCTTTTCCTTATCTATCCTGAAACTTGTGTGACAAAATTAAAAACTAAAATCTTAAAAAGAAAAAACCTAAAATCTATTAGGATTGGAAGGTAACAAAAACGTACCTCATGATTTTCACCGTTCTTCTCCACATTGAACTAGGGTTAGATCAAGAACAAAGAAAACAAGAACGATTCTTGTGCTCGCGAGAATCCAAAGGTATGTAACCCGACCCGGTTAATTATATGCATGTTAATTATATGATTTGTTATCGCTTCCGCTATTACGTGCTTTGATGTTTTATTTAGATTATAATTGTTATGCATGCTAAATTCCAACAAAAAGCTTCTCCCAATTCCATTGCAGTTTCTACCAGCGTTCTTGTAGATACTCAACCGTCTTAATTCGATATGATCCACATAGCACAAGTCCTTCAGAAGCTATTTTTTAAGAAGACAAATCAATTTCATCAAAGTACCCACTGAAATTGCATTGTTTTATATCGCATTGACTCTTCATATCAGCTACCATCTTATTCACGACAGTCTTGCTTTTTGCAGACAATCTAGAAAAAAATGATTGCATCTCAACCCTTTTTTATGCAAGCACCTTGGTGAGTATTAATTTTATATTTTGCAGCATGCAGACTATCACTTTAGAATCACCCACTGGCGAAAAAATCATTTTGAAATCTTTAAGACAGCTATCGGCAAGTGTCTTCTTTGACTCCACATCAGCCCTTTTAGTCTTAATATAAGCTTCCATTTTCTCTAGAATCTCAAATAAAGCTGCCATAAGGCGTTATGACGTTGTGGTGATTTTTATAGCTCTAGCCTCCTCACGTGAGACCATCGTAAATGTTGCATTTGAAGAACTGCCCAGCAAATAATTTGTAACTTCAACAGACAATTTTCTTTTCATTGCTTCTTGCTCCTCATCCAGTTGAGTTAGAAACATCTCTAAACTACTCTGTAACCAGTAAGTCCTTAAACACCTTAACACTAAAGTCTTTACACCCTCTAACGGATAAATCTTTAAACTCTTTAAGCTAGGAAACAGGGAAGGTTGATGTGAGATAACCTCTTCTGAGGTAGAAAGAAGCTCGACAATCTCCAAGCTAAGTGCAAGAGATTTGACACTGTGGAGACGTTGAAACAGATCGGATTCTATGAACATCAGTTTTTTGTAGAGAAGATATACAGAGATCCACCTTCTCTAAAGAAGGGAATCCATCCAAGGATAACTTAGGAAAATAAGAACCTTTAATGCGTAAGTAGGTAAGGCCAGGTGCAGAAATAGTAAGTTCCCCAGAGAATTCACTAATAATTCGTTCGTAGTAGTACTCTTCCGGTTGACGAATGTAGTACTTTTCCTGTTGAGGTGTGTCCACAAATATTAGGTTCTTTAGCTGAGGTGTGCCCACATATACAAAATCCACAAACCATTCCACTTTTTTAAGCGTGAGACTAAGATAGGAGTGGTGTTATACAATGTGATATCGTGGAGATGTAATGTAGTTAAATTGTGAAAGAATTCATACTCCTGAATTCTGAATACAGAAAATTCACAATTCCATGCATCAGCAAGGCGCAGGCTGACAGAGGATACATCTATCTTATTATTGCGGGCAGAGAGAACATTGTTAACAAACTCATAATCGTGACTTGCAAAATTGAGATTGGGCATAGCAGTCCAAATAAACCTCCATCTAGATGACAAAACACTTAATCTGATGGAATATACGATGTCAATATACGAGAGGATTTTATATATGAGATTATCTAGCAAGTTGCTTAGTCGATCAACTTTGCAATCCAATCTCGTCCCACTCTGCTTCGACACTCAAAAGAGGTTTATAAAATCTTCAGCGTGAGGGGTTTGAGTATTTATAATCTATTAGGCTAATCTCGCCCCTATTAAAAGCATAAGGAGTTATATGTATATTTAAGAAACTTTATAACTGCCAAAAAGCGGTTACAAGCGGTTACCATAACCGCTCCTAGCACTAGTATATATAGAACGTTAGATTACTATTTATGTAATCAGATTTGTACAACAGAAAATACTTATTGTAATAGACTTCTTTGATTCAATAAAACTATAGGTTGAATCAATTCTGCGTTTTTCTTTATTTACCTGTTCGCGTTTGATTGAAACCCCGCTGGGCAACAAATTGGCATCAGAGCCTGACTCCGTTTTAACGATCGAAGAACGAAGTAGAATCAAGAGGCGTTAAGGGGTGGTTTCTGTATTAGATAATTTGGAACCAAAACATAATTTTGGAGCATTTTTTAGTTCGGATAGAAACAAGCAAAGAATAACCAGGTTCTTTGGACAAACAAAACAAGGGCGAAAAGAAAAGAAACAAACACCAGGAGGGTGTTCATTGGTTGTACAAAAAATGGAAGAAGAACAGACTTTGTGTTTTTGCTGGTTCGAAAGGCAACAAGGAGGAAGATCATATCAAAGCAGGAATCATCAAGATTTGGGTTTTTCATTCTAACAAATCTGAATTTTATTACTTTTAGTCTTATATACTTAGATAAGATTAGAAATTACTTTGATTCCTAGTTGAACCTATAGATTTCCTAGATTCCTACTTAAGCTTTAATAGAATTAGGAATAGTTTTTTCATCCAAGCACAATGGGTGATGATAAAAACAAGGAAATTATAATTCACAAGGAGGTTGCATCGTTTTCTCAATTTCAATGCCCTATTTTGAAATCTACAAACTACACAGTATGGGCTCTTCGTATAAAAACCATACTAAGGGCAAATGGGCTTTGGGAAATAATAGAACCTGAGGATAATGCACAAATAGACATAAAGAAAGATATGGCAACAACCGCATATCTTTACCAAGCATTACCAGAAGATATGATTTTACAAGTTGCTAGTTGCAAAAGTGCAAAAGAAATTTGGGAAGCACTGCAAACTAGACACATAGGTGTAGATAGAGTGCAAAAGGCACGGCTACAAACTCTCAAAACAGAATTTGAGATGTTAAAAATGAAAGAAGATGATAGTATTGATGATTTTTCAGCAAAACTCAATAATATTGTCACAAGGGCAAGCGGTTTAGGATCAACCTTTGATCAACAAACCTTAGTACGAAAACTTTTAAGTTCTGTACCAAAGAGGTTTATACAGATTGTGGCAGCCATAGAACAATTTACTGATTTAGAGGAAACAACTTTAGATGAGACAATTGGTAGGCTGAAAACATTCGAGGAAAGAATAAACCTTTTTAATGGAAACCCTAGTGACAATCAGGATAAACTTCTGTTCGCAAACCATGATAATAGTTCAAATCATGATAAAGGTTTCAGGAATAGTGGACAAGAGAAGTTTAGATCATCTCAGGATAACAAACACGACGGAAAGTCCAAACAATTCAACAATGATAGGAAACCCTCACATAAGTTCAAGAAGAATAACTTTCAGAAATGAACAAAGGATTCTAGTAAGGTTAAATGTTACAATTGTAACAAGTTTGGACACGTTAGGAGAAACTGCAAACAAAAGGATAGAGGACAAGAGCAATCAAACTTAGTTCAAGAAGATGTGGAACCAACGCTCTTGATAGCAGTTCAGGGAAAAGTAGATAAGGGTGAGGAAATCTTCTTAAATGAGAAGGAGATTAAACCTAAGAAGTACATAAGCACGGATGAAAGTTTATGGTACTTGGATAATGGTGTTAGTAACCATATGACTGGAATTAGGACACACTTTAAGGAAATAGACGGAAAATTTTCAGGAAGAATCCGTTTTGGTGATGGGTCATATGTAGAGATTAAGGGTAGAGGCTCTATATTACTAGAATGTAAAAATAAGGAACAAAGAGTAATTCCTAATGTTTATTACATTCCCAAACTGAAAAGTAATATTTTAAGCCTAGGACAATTAACAGAGAATGGGTGTAAGATCATTATGCAAAACAACATACTCTTGCTATATGGTCAGGATCAAAAACTCCTTATGAGAGTTGAGAGATCAAGAAACCGACTTTACAAGATCAACTTGAAAGTTAGTATGCCCATGTGTTTATTGGCTAATTTGGAAAACCCTGCATGGCTTTGGCATGCTAGGTTGGGTCATTTGAATTTCGATTCACTTAAACAATTGACTCAAAAGAAATTAGTGGAAGGAATACCCAGTATTAATCACAAGAGTCAAGTATGCAACGCATGCTTACTAGGAAAACACAGTAGAGCTCCGTTTCCCAACCAAACAAACACTAAGTCGTTAGAACCTTTGAACTTAGTATTTGGAGATTTATGTGGACCTATTTCCCCAGAAACAGAATCAGGAAAGAAGTACATGTTCTTACTAGTAGACGACTGTACTAGGTACATGTAGATATACTTCTCAAAATCGAAAGATGAAGCATTCGCGACATTTAAGGAATTCAAATTAAAGGTGGAAAATGAGGTCGGAAAGAAATTAAAGTCTTTTAGGACAGACAGAGGAGGTGAATTCACATCAAGGGAATTACTGTAAGGAAAATGGCATACTTAGACAACTTACAGCACCATACTCTCCACAACAAAATGGCATAGTAGAGAGAAGGAATAGGTCTGTAATGAGCACGACAAGGAGTATGTTAAAGGCTATGCATATGCCACAAAATTTTTGGGCTGAAGCTATTAGACATGCTGTATATGTCTTAAATAGAGTACCCACAAAAGCTCTGAAGGATTCTACACCTTATGAAGCCTTAAAAGATAGAAAACCAAATATGAGGCACCTTAGAGTTTTTGGATGCAAAGCCTATGCAAAGGTAACGAAACCACATCTAAAGAAGTTAGATGATAGAAGCAGGGAATTGGTTTACCTTGGAACTGAACCAGGATCAAAGGCTTATCGATTACTTGATCCTGTAACTAAAGAAATAGTTGTAAGCAGAGACGTAAAATTTAAGGAAGATGAAGGATGGGACTGGAAAGGTTACTTGGATAATCCTAATCCAAATGAACCAGAATGGAGGGACTTTATTATAAGTGAAAATCACACATCAAGTTCAAGGATCATTGATGAAATAAACACTCAAGATTCAGAAAGAAATGATGAAGATAGTGCACCAAGTCCCACGCAGAATAACACTTATGAATATATGTCTGATGGTGATGTGTTTGAACAACCAATAGACAATCCATCAACACCTCCACCATATACCTATGAGCCTAATTCAGAAGAATCTACTGGATACACATCATCAACAGCAAGTTCAATAAGGCCATTTGATCATACGCCAGTTCAGGGATACAGAAACATATCTGAAATTTATGCTCGAGCACCAGAAGTGCAAAGTGATGAATTACTGCTACTAGAAGAAGAACCTAGAAATTACAAAGAAGCTGCACAAGATAAGAAGTGGATTAAGGCGATGCAGATAGAAATTGACTCAATCAATAAAAACAAGACATGGAAGCTAACAACCCTACCAGACAATCAGAAGGCTATTGGTCTGAAATGGGTATTCAAGACTAAACGAGATGCAGATGGGAAGATTATAAAACACAAGGCTCGTTTAGTAGCAAAGGGATACGTACAAGAGCATGGAATAGACTATGACGAAGTCTTTGCTCCTGTAGCAAGAATGGAGACAGTTAGATTAATTCTTGCATTATCAGCTTATCATGGATGGGAAGTACACCACCTAGATGTAAAATCAGCATTTTTACATGGTGAACTTAAAGAAGAGGTGTATGTTACACAACCAGAAGGTTTTAAGAAACCAGGAAATGAAAATAAAGTGTACAGACTTGTTAAAGCACTTTATGGTTTAAAGCAAGCTCCGCGTGCATGGAACATGAAGCTAGATCAAACTTTGAAATCTCTAGGCTTCAAGAAATGCACATTAGAACAAGCAATCTACACAAGGATAAGTAAAGACTCCATGTTGCTTGTTGGAGTTTATGTGGATGATTTAATTGTTACTGGAAGCAATGTAGAAGACCTTCAAAATTTTAAGTCACAAATGGAAGAAAAGTTTGAAATGAGTGACTTAGGCTTATTAGCTTATTACTTAGGAATAGAGGTTACCCAAACAAGGGATGGAATCTCAATAAAGCAATCAGGATATGCCAACAAGATTCTTAAGGAAGCAAGAATGGAAGATTGCAACGAAACCAAGATACCTATGGATCCAGGAACAAAGCTAATAAAGACAGAAGGAGGAGAACTAGTTGATGCTACAGAATACAGAAGTCTAATTGGATGTTTGAGATACTTACTTCATACAAGACCAGACCTTAGTTACTCAGTTGGCTTGTTAAGCCGGTTCATGCAAGAACCAAGGGAACAACATATGAAGGCAATTAGACAAGTATTGCGTTATATAAAAGGCACTTTGAACTTTGGTATAACTTATCACAAGAAAGGTGAATGCAAGTTACATGGATATAGTGACAGCAGTTATGGCATCAACATAGAAGAAGGCAAAGGAACGACAGGGATCGTATTTTACCTTGGGAATTCACCAATAAGCTGGAGTTCTCAGAAACAACCTACTGTTGCATTATCATCATGTGAGTCGGGAATTTTATGGGCCAGCAAACACAACAGCCTGGCAAGCTTAGGCTACAAAGACTATTGAATGCATTAACAAACTGGAAGGAAGAAAAGGTTACAATCAGAGTCGACAACAAATCGGCAATAACACTTATGAAGAACCCCGTGTTTCATGGAAGAAGCAAACATACCTTCCCTTCACACACCCAACATTTTAGCACAAACACCTACTACCAACTGCCCTTGGGACTTTTTCATTTATAACTTGCACCATTTAATTAAAATAGTTTCTTTTTCAATTTAAGCTTTCTAGCTTATTCGCGTTTTAACTGCTTATTGTCGTTAGCTTATTTTCCCGTTTTACTTTTCTTAAGTTTTAAATAGTTAAAAACATCTTTCTTAAATTTTTCTAGATTTTTAATAATTAGTTTACTATTTTTAACATTTAATTTAGATTAAAAATGTTTTTTAATTCATAAAAAAGTAAAATAAAAATAAAAAATGATTTACTTGCTTGTTTAGTCGCGTTTTAGGATTCCCGTTATCGTTTTTAGGTTTAAATCTTAATTGCCTTATTTGTTTGTTTGCCTTTATTTGTTTTTGCGTTTAATAAGTAGAAATAGAATCAAAAACCCAAAATATTGATTATTCAAATCACGCGATCACAAACTTAACCGATTCTCAATTCACGCTTCGTCGGGATACGACCCGAGAGGTTTTGAATTTTACTTTGGATAAAAGTAATCTTTTTAAATCCTTAGGGAATACTTATTACTATACTATTATTGATATTATCCTTATATACGTATTTGGAGATCAATCAGGGGTCCACTCTCAGTGTACCATCGTCAAGTTTTAAAGTATCAGATGAACATAATGGTGTGAGAACAGACTTGGCCCCATCCATGCGATGCATAGTTAATAAATCAAGTATGTGTATGTGTTGCGACAGGAACAAACCATGAGTTGTTGGTATTAATTCAACTCCAAGAAAATGACTTGGATAACCCAAATCTTTGATGGAGAACCGTTAAGCTAGCTTAGTAACAAAGTGATCAAGAAAGCTTTTAGCGTTACCGGTTAGTATAATGTCATCGACGTAAACCATAAAGTAACACAGTCTACCATTACGATTATTTATAAAAAGGGAAGCATCGGCAAGGGACTTTTTGAAACCCGAGTCAAGTAAGAATGATGTAAGGGCCATATGCCACACTCGCGGCGCTTGTTTGAGACCGTAAAGAGAACGTTTGAGCTTACAAATATGATTAGGATATTGTGGGTTTATGTAACTAAGAGGTTATACCATGTAGACAGTACCATGCAAGAATGCATTATTTATGTTAAGTTGACGTAGTGACCATCCTCGAGATAAGGCAAAGGAAAGAACCGTTCGTATAGTAACAGGTTTAGTAACAGGACTAAACGTGTCAAAGTAATCCTTACCATACTCTTGAATGAACCCTTTTGCGACGAGCCTTGCCTTATACTTATCAACAGTACCGTCGGGGTGCCGTTTAACACGGAAGACCCACTTGCATCTGATAGGATAACGAGAAGTTGGAGGAACGAGTTCCCACGTATGATTACGAAGCAATGCATTATACTCATTGTCCTTAGCTTGACGCCATAGAGGGTCTTTGGAGGCTTGGAGGTAAGTACGGGGTTCAAGGGCAGGAGGTATTGGATGAAAAGTGGTATTATTAACAAAGTGTGGGTTGTAGTAGTTGAAATTTGATTTGCGGGTTCTAGGTAGTAAAATTGGAGATGCCGAAGATGGTAGAGAAGTGGATGTTGGAGATGAGGTGACAGGTGACGGGTTGGATCTTGTGGGGGAGGAGATATGTGAGGGAGTTGAAGATTGAGTATTTGTTTCTGGAGTGTGAGCAGACAATGGGGTAGAAGTAACAGTATGTGAAGGTGAAGGTGAAGGTGGAGTGTCATTTGTGATTATAGGAGAGTTAGTTTGGTGCATGACTGATGTGAATGGAATTCGTGCAGTGGTAGGTGGTGTAGCATGCAAAGGATGAGGAGGTTGTATAGATTGAGGGGTAGAGATGATATTTTGCTTTAAAAAATCATCCACGTGGATAGGAGATGATGTTTTTGTAGATTTAATTTTGAAGGGAAAGTGATTTTCAACAAAAGTCACATGCCGAGAGTGGTACAAACAGTTCATTTTAGTGTTAAGACATTTATAGGCTGACTTAGAGGAGGAACAACCTAAAAAATACATGGTTGACTGTGGGTGTAGCTTGGAAGGAGCATAAGGTTTTAGCCATGGATAGCACAAGCAACCAAATGGTTTTAATCTTTTGTAATTTGGTGAGGTGCCATATGGAGATTTGGAACCAAGAATTGGAGTGGGAAGACGATTGATAAGGTAGACGGTGGTTTAGATCGCATGAGACCAAAAAGTGAGTGGTAAGCCAGCATAGTGTAAAAGGGAAAGTCCGGTTTTGACAATATGTCAGTGATGGCGTTCGGCGATTCCATTTTGTTCGGGTGTATGAGGTGGAGTATAATGAGAAATTCTAGTAGATTGAAGGAAGGGAGCAAGTCTGATATACTCACCACCATTGTCAGTGAAGAGCGATAAGATCGATGTTTGAAAGAATCTTTCGACAAGTAATTTAAATTGAGGGAAATTTTTTGCAATATCAGACTTGGATTTGATGGGATAAAGCCAAACATACTAGGAGTAGTAATAAAAAAACACCACATAATATAGATAGCCGTCAATAGATTTTTGAACCGGACCCATACATCCGAATAGAGAAGTTGTAACGGTTTCGTAACAACACAAGAGTTCTGACCAAATGGCAACTTGTGACATTTATTGATAGCACATGACTAACAATGAAAGGTAGAACTTGACAATGATTTAAAATTAAGACCCAAGTCTTTACAAATAACATTAAAAGTACGAAAACACGGATGTCTAAGAGTGTGATGCCATTCGATTGGTGAGGTTGATGAAGTAGCATTGACTTGAGGAAGATGAGATAAGCTATTTAGGTAGTAAACATCATAGATGTTTTCCCCTCGCATGAGACGTGCCCCCGTTTTAAGATCCTTCAAAAAAAATGAGAAGGGAAGAATTCAACAGATACATGATTAGTATGACATAATTTAGCAACTGAAATCAAGTTTTTACGCAGTTTAGGAACACAAAGAATGTCAAGTATGTGACAACCCGAGAATTTCCGTTTAATAAATTAGCCGTTTCCGTTTAGAAATTTGAATTTTTAAATGTTTCATTTAGCTTTACCGGTTAGCCGGGAAGTTGTTTCGTTATTATCTGAGAATCATCACCGGGAGCGAACCGGGACACCAAACGTTGTAGTATTTTGGCAATAGCCACGTTTTTATGTTTTAAGGCAATGTTTAAAATTTCGTAATTTTCCGTGTTACCGTTACTCGTTTCGTTATTTACGTGATACGTGTTTTGATTTATATCTATACTTGTGCATGGTATCTCTTGAAATTAAATACAAGCTTGCATGATATTCCTAGAATGTTGGAAACCACTTTTGGTCCCCCCTTTGCCTTGATCATAACCGGTTACATATGCATGTATACATAGGATTCAAAAATTTGAAATCAAAGCACTAGACAAGCTAGCATGATTAGAGGAAAGGACATGTACACACAAGGATACCATTGGGAGATCAAATTGGTCCCCTTTGTGTTGTCCCCCCCTTGTCCGATCGGTATTAAGCACACACACATGTATGTGTTGTGAATTTTGGAACTAGCCTATATATATCATCTCATTCATTTGCATCTCATTCATATTCATTCCATACACACACATAAACTTTACTTCTCTTTCTTTTCTTTTCTTTCTTGTCCGAACCATCAAAAACACACACCCAAATCCATTCATTTTTAATCTTTGATCAACCATTTGAAGATATATTGTTCGAGTTGATTGTTATTTCATCTCGAGTATATTTTAATAAAACAAGTTTGGGTTTGTTTTTGATTTCTAATTAATTTTTCGTCGGTTTCTTTTGTAAGTCATATCTACTTTGTCATCAAATATATGGTTCTTTTGCATTCGTATGATCATTCCGAACAAGGTGTACAAAGCGGATCGTTGTGAAAATCATTATCTATTTTTCTATAAAAATACAAGTCTCTAAGTTTAATCTTTTTTCGTTTATAAATGTGAAAGGATCATAAAAAGTAAGTTGTACTTTTGTGCAATAAAAGTTCGTTTGTGACTATTTTGATATAGATATTGTTATCACTACGGCTATATCATTTATTTTAAGATTTATCGTATATTAAGTTTAAATATTGTTGGCGAAGAGATTAAGTTAGATGTTGGATTTGTTGTAAGCGTAAATTGAATGACGAAGAGGTTTTAGGTTTAGAATGGATTTGTTGCGCTATTTGAGGTGTTGTCGAAAATAGATCGGATATTCTTTTGAGTCAATAAAAGATGTACTTTTATAAAACGGATGTTTTCACGTGTCGAGGTTGATAAAAATGGAAAGTCGTCTATTTTTAGAAAGGTCATGCCGAAATTTCATAAACTTTATTATAAGCATCAACAAAATTTACTTTTTTTTCAAACTTATGATAAAATGTAGAAAAACGTAAGTGTCGAGTTTAGGTCAACATTTTTGGTTATTGAGTTAACGTTGATGTGTCGGGACACTAAAAGACTAAATATACTAAAAGATGAAATACACTAAAAGACAAAACACACTAAAAGACGAAATACACTAAAAGATGAAATACACTAAAATACAAAATGCACTAATAGATGAAATAATGAAAGACGAAATGAACTATAAGACGGAATAAATTTTTCAAGATGTTTCAAATGTCTCGAGACTTGTCAAAACTTAGAACTTTTGATATAAGTAAGTTTTATAAAAGGGATACGCCGTGTCTACTCGTGCTCGGGGGGTTAATCAGTTCTTGTGGTAGCGTTATTCGTTGGTGCTTCATTCTTTAAACGAACGACGAGATGTATTGGTTGTCGCTAGAAACGTGAGATTCATTTTCACTTGATTGAGTCCTGTTGATCCACTTACCGTTAGTAGGGGTTGTTCATAGCCCCACTTGTTACTCTTTTAGTGTGTTGTTTGTTTTCTTTTTTTTCTTTTTGGACTTAAATGTTTTATTAACTTGGGGTGAGAAACACATTGCTTGTTTTTAAACTGGACACAAGTACTTTACAGTGAGATTTTCTCTGTTTACGTGTGGCTCTAAGTAGCTTTTAGACCACTAATGCCGAAAACTATCATGAACTTCAATCTCTTGATGGAGGAACCGTTGGGGGCCAGGTGACGCGCGATTGAATAAATAGATTATGGGGTACAACTATCCCTATCCGGGCTGAGTAGCGTCACTACCCAAGGGAGCGGCTCGATAAACGGATATATGTCATGTCGTAATGGGTTAGGTTGTCTTTGACGGACACCTGCCTGGAAGGGGCAAACAATAACTTATAGCAATTGTACATGCTATCTTGGTTATTTAACTTGCGTAATTAGCTTCAGTGTCATGAGCTTAGTGCAACGTAAATACTTTTTATGTGAAGTTGTATCTGTTATAACTGTCGCATACGTTTTGATATCTTGTGGTCCACTATAACAACGTTTGAACTAAACTTATGAATTCACTCAACTTTATGTTGACGTTTTAAGCATGTTTTTCTCAGGTGCTTAGCATGGATGCTGTTGCTTGACTTATGTGAAGTCTATTTGCCTGTACCGGTTTACCAGAGATTTATCTATGTCTTTAAATACCGTTGTTGAACTTATTTAAGCTTCCGCATTTTAACTTTGAATCTTTTAAATCTAATCGATGTAAAACTTATTATTAATATTTTAAAACTTTGCAACGGTGTTTATTTTTCAAAACGTACCCTTAGAGGTCGTTCTTTATGCTTTGTACTTGAGATGTTCAATAAAGTCACGCCTCCGGACACGTATTCCGTCCAGGCCCCGTCTGGGGGTGTGACAAAGTAAATCTAATGATTTTGACGAAGTGTAAATATGAGTGGACCTCCAGTATGAGAAATAGAAAGATTTGTACCGTCACTCAATTCGACTTCGTCAGGTCCTCCGTATTCAGAAACGGAAGAGAGAGTGGATGGACATGAGGTTAGGTGGTGAGAAGCACCACTATCCATCATCCACTGTTGTGGTGATTGATGAGAAGTAAATGAGACGACATTAGCAACCGGAGCAGTCGGGTTGTTATTGAAGGTGATGTGATGATCTTTCAAAAACTTAGCAAGTTTCCGGCAATCTCGTGTATCATGACCTTGAAAGTTACAGAAGTTGCAAAACTGATTGCTTCTATTCGGTCGTGAATAGTTAGCATGTGAATTGTTTGTCATCCGGTATGGCCTTTGAGAGGATCCAGAATGGGACCTTTGGTTTCAGGTGGACTGATCATTCGTAGATCTGGATTTGGAACTACCCGGTTGCCGTTGTGAAGCATTAGCAGTAACAATTTGAGGAGCGACAGGTTCGACCTCTTTAAGGGACTGTTCAAAATCAACGAGTTTATCAAAGAGTTCCGGGTAAGAGATCGGTTGTTCTCGTACCTTAAGGGCAACAGTAATGGAGTTGTATTCCTCACCAAGTTGGGTGAGGATATGAACAAGAAGATCTTCTACATGAATTGGACTCTGAACCAGCGCCAATTCATCCGCAATAGATCGCATTTCATTCAAGAAAACCGCAACAGAGCGATTTCCCTTCGGGTTCTTTGCAAGTTTTGATTTGAGGGAGATAATTCTGGATCGAGATTTGCTTGCAAAGCTGGATGTGAGACGATCCCATGCCTCTTTATCAGTCAACGCCGATGCAATAACCGGTTGAATCTCATCTTAGCATGATCCGAGAATAGCACTGAACAAGATTTGATCTTGTCGATACTTTTCGTCGATAGTCTTCGATGGAGCATTGCCATCGGTGATGAAGTTATCAAGCCCTAGTCCGATTAAGGTGGACTGAACTTGACGTCGCCATACGGGAAAGTTTTGCGAGGTAAGTTTGGTAGGAAAGTGGGTTGCAGTGGTGATGGGAATTATGGTCTGTGAGGTTGTCATAGTAATGAGTTAGAAGAAGATGAAACAAATGGAGGATCACTATACTCTTTCGAGTAAGAAGGCTCTTGATACCATGAAAGAGTTCGAATGTAAAGGCTTTTTGTGATTGCCTTCAATATTATTCATGAATAAATAACAGAGGTATAAGACTATACAAGGAAGGTATACAAAATTATAAGAGTAATTGTAAGACTATACAAGGAAACCTATTAACAACAAATGACTACAATAATATATGAATTTAATCTATTTTAATTATGAGCTTCATTAGTTTCGAATGAAGAGTGCCCTGCCGCACCTACTCCTATCAAAAAACCAACTAACAATTGTAAATGTTGCAAGATAAAATATAAGATGCTATATATTTTATTTTATGAACTATTGTAAAGTTTTCATAGATTGTAAATTTGTAATTTTTAAGTTTATGCATTAATCACAATAAAACTAAAACACAAATGTATTTTTAAAGTCGGTTAATAAAAATAATAAGTGAAAAAGTAAGATAAGTAGTGATGAGTCCAATGTGGTTTTGGGGCCACTCGTGCCGACTTTGTTTGAAGATATCTCTACTGTTTTTTACCCGCCTGTTTTTATTTTATTTCATTTCGTAGTCCCTCAACTATTAAACATGTCCAATAAAGACAATATACTTATAATATATGTTACTTTCTTACTTTGAGCACAAGAAGTTAGCTTAAACTTATCCATTGTGTCCTTTTTAAGATGGTTTCTCGAGTTATCGTTCACTTAAAACGCAAAAGATAATGTCACGATATGTAGTCAATGTTGTGTTCTTGTGATGGTTTTTTAGCTTTAGGGCATGAGACTACGAGTTATAATATAGGTTTGAGAAAATTTTATGTTTTTGCTTTGTTAAACACGAGCATACTATGTGAGCACTAAGCAACTAATGCGTATAAAACTCAAAAAAGAAATTCTCTTGTAAAAAAGAAAAAAAGAATCAGCTACAAACGTCTAATCTAAAAAAGTAACAATACGAAGATGACTATCTTACCAAAGGTCGTACGTTTATGTTACAGTAGAAACTCCAGTTTTCAAGATCGGGATTTTATTCAGGATCATTTTCATCTTTACAAGATCGTGATCGTAAAATCGGATTAGGATCTTAAGATCCTATTATAGTGTCATTTTCTTAATAGTCTTTGTAATATTATAAAAATCTACAAATTATTATATATCATAAACACAAAATTATATCGATGTTTTACGGAAATGTAATCATAAATTATGATTATGAAATGTTTAAGAAGACTAACATGTTATTTAAAATCTATAAAACATAATCCATAACTTTGAAGTTTTTTAATTTATGATTGAAGAAAAATAAAATCGGATCGGATTCTGTCTTAAGATCATATGGTTAAGATTGAGATCCTATAAAATCTTAAGCTTGCATAGATCTTAGATGAAATCAAAATCATTTTGCTTTACAATATCGTAAAATCGTAAAATTTAAAGATCTTAACAATTATACTATATAGTATAACTACAAGGGACCTCTAGTTGATCTACACATTTAAACGGACCAATAAAAAACAAGAACAAAACAGTGAAAGTACTAACATTCAAATTGCATTTCACCCCTCCAACTTTTTGTTTTTTCCAATTGTAAACATCACCAAAACATCTCACATTCTAGCCATTTTACCTGTCACCCCACCACTCAAACTACACCAACAAAGTTACCATCTTCATCCAATCATACCCACAAATTTCATACCTCAAGCTCTATCATATGTCATATACTCACATTCATAGCAAATTCAAGTAGCCCATATCTTTATTCTTTGTGTTCTTTATCTTTTTTGCATTATTATTGGCTATTCATTGTGTTATCAACTTATCATTTAACCAATGGCTGGGGATGGTTTTATTGTCCCATTGGATTCTTTATCTCAGCCAGCTTTGTTAACTAAGAAAACAGCTGTTTCGCGAAGCTGGGTTTCGGTTGATCATAATGGAGATAGTACAGTTTTGGACTTGGATAAATATGGTATTATGAAACGTGTCGAAATACATGCTAGAGATTTAAGGATACTTGATCCTTTGTTGTCGTATCCGTCTGCGATCTTAGGTCGAGAAAAAGCAATTGTTCTTAACTTAGAGGTTTGTTCATTTGTTGAAATTATTGTTAACTTTTGCTTTATTTGCATAATAAAATTTGAATGGATTTTTTTTGGTTTTTGTAGCATATCAAGGCAATTATTACAAGTGAAGAGGTACCTCTGCTTTTCATGTTCTGTTTTTATTTCCTTGCAGTGACGTAGCTAAGTTAGCGGAGGCCCTGCGCAAAAACTTATGTGATAAATAAATATGGCGATTAAAGATATGTTATGCTAGTTGTAGAAATAAGAACCATAGTATTTTAATGATCTAGCTTCAAATTTATCACATATTAACAACATATAATTATATTACGTTAACAATTTTTGTTCAAAGTGAAATTTGAGGCCCCGATTATATAACGGAATGTAAATTTTGAGGCCCCTAAATATGTGAGGCCATGTGCGGTAGCACACCTCGCACACCCTCGTATACGACTTTGTTTCCTTGATAAGCAAAACTGTTAAGTTTACTTTGGATAGCTTATTTTCACTATTAACATGCAGTATGCAACTAGCAAACAGTTTAAATAAGCGATCGCAAACACCCCCTTTAAGTTATGTCGATGCTTTATATATGATGTTGAGTGGTGCGTAGGTATTGCTTCGTGATCCACTTGATGATAATGTTATCCCCATTGTTGAAGAGCTTCAAAGAAGGTTGCCTCCGGTTAATGTCGATACAGGACAAGGAGACGATGAAGAGGGGACTGAGGTGCAAACTGATGCTCAAACCAACGAATCAAATGGTATTTTCGTCTATAACATAACTTAGTAAATGGATCAGTTTCTCAATATTCTGTTGATGTTCTAATTAAAGGTTTATCGGTAAATGATTTTAGAATTCCCATTTGAGTTTCGGGCACTTGAAGTTGCACTAGAAGGTATTTGTAGTTTTCTTGATGCACGTACACGAGAACTGGAAACCGCTGCTTACCCTGCATTGGATGAACTAACCTCCATGGTGAGTTGCTGATTCTCAGTGTTATAGTCTGAATAATAACTTTGTAAATGAGCATCCAAACATCCTCATAGATGATTAGTCTTTTTTAGGGTAAGCCAATTTATTATCATAAACAACATTCAGTAGTAGATTAGTAGATGTAAATGAAGATTACCAACGACCATAACGAAACAATAGTCCATGTTTATGAACACCATACTAGTCAAATTCATTCGATAATGTAACTAATGGGCCATTTGCATTATAAAGGCGACTAACTTCAATTCTAAAAAGGGTTAATTAAGCATTTGGTTAATTATCTATGTTAATTTTTCTTGCAGTTTAGTGATGTTCATTTTCGGGTTGTTTGATCTGTCTATCAAAGTGAACCAAGTGCATATTATGTGCAGATAAGCAGTCGTAACCTGGATAGAGTGCGGAAGCTCAAGAGTGCAATGACAAGACTGACCAATCGCGTTCTAAAAGCATGTTTTTTCTCTACTATTTTACCTCTTAAATCCTTTCCAACAAAAGATAAATTTCATTGTTTTAATTTGGATTGTAAAGTAATCGAATTATCAGATTCTCATTTTGATCCTTTAAGTTGCATTAACCACTTGGAAAACACTCATCCAAACACCCTCTTAGTAAAGGGGTAAACGAATGAGGTTTTCCTAGTTTAGGTTATCCGGGGAAGGCGAGCCTTTTCTGACTCAGATGTACGGGACCTCACTGGGTTAATCCCGGGACCGTTTCCGACCCTTCAATGTACACGCCTAGCGAGGTTTAAACCCTTGAACTCTTGTGAGGAAACCAAGGACATTACCACTAGGCCTGGTGGTTAAACACCCCCTTAGTACTTGTGCCTAAATTCAAGGGGTATTCATGGTGTGATTGCTATCTTTTTAGGTAAGAGATGAGCTTGAACAACTCTTGGACGACGATGATGACATGGCAGACCTCTATTTGTCGAGGAAATTATCTTTTGCTTCTTCCCCAAGTAGTGATGGTGCCAACTTAACGTGGTCCCCTGCCTCTCCAACAATAGAATCAAAAATATCGAGAGCAAGCCGAGCAACCCCATTTTCTATCCATGGGGAAAACGACGTTGAGGAACTAGAAATGTTGCTTGAGGTTTATCACAAAACCTACATGTTTATTTTGTTATTTTTTTGACAAAAATGACTTAATTCGTAGCTGCGAAAAACCAGTTTCTTGAACTTATTTTGTTTTTTATAGGCTTACTTCATGCAAATTGAATCCACATCAAATAAACTCACTACGGTAATTGCCATTTTTAGTTGACTGTATGCCGCTAATCTACTGGATTTACTTGATGTGCTCTTTTGAACGATTTGTGTTCTATTAAATACAAGTATATTTTTGTTTGTGTTTGCAGCTGCGCGAGTACATTGATGATACAGAGGATTACATCAATATTCAGGTACAAAAAATGGAACACTAATTTTATAAACAGCTTTAGCTGAAATTTATGAACTACCCTTTGCGGTTACAATATTAATGTCTTTCAAATATTTGACAAATAGCCGATTCTTTTTACCTTAACTATGAAGTTTACAGCTTTTTTCTTTGTTTTTTCTTGCATACAGTTGGATAATCACCGAAATCAGCTGATTCAGGTAACAATCACTCTCGTACCTATAGATTTCAAACTTTTTATAATTGTTTACGAGTATGTTATTATTTGATATATATAGTTGGAGCTCTTCCTACTATCCGGGACGGTTTCATTGTCTGTTTACTCATTAGTGGCTGCTATCTTTGGTATGAACATTCCATACCCATGGAACGATAACCATGGTTATGTATTCAAATGGGTACGCCACACGATCTTTCTGCATTAAGTACTTGTATACAAAACATACTCGTAACATGTATATCACTTATGTTTATTTCTTGTAGGTGATTATGTTTGCTGGAATATTAAGTGCATCAATCTTTATGTCAATAACAACTTATTCAAGACACAAAGGTCTTGTTGGATCTTGAGACAGGCTTGGCGTCCAAGTGCCTTAGATGCTTGTACACAATGTAGTTACGAGTGGTGCCTTCATGATACGCAAAACTATTTCGTGCCTGTATGCGTTGTACTTTGATAGAATAAGAAGTTGCGGGAGCGGGAGTATGGGATGTACTACATATTACATTTTTGTGATTGCCAAAAAAACATCGACTAAATTTTACAAATAGAATTGTTATAAATGCTTTGCCTTTTATAAACGAAAATATCGTTTATGAGAATAATGAGAATCAAAATATCAGTGTAGAACTTATACTCCGTCGTCCCAAATTATTTGTCTATCATTTCTTTTCGTCCGAAGAGTGTGACTAATATGATCTCTTATTCTCTTACAATTTAACGATTATCACGGCGTGTATGGACCAAATTTGTGGCTGGTGATGACTTTTGAGAAGCTACGCCACATGACGAGATACTTGGAACATTTGATTAAGCACTGCATCATCCATTGACCCATTTGGTATTAGACTCTGTCTCTTTTATTAGTACACTAAGGACTCGATCTCTAGGAAAACATACGGCAGAAATAAACGGTTCTTCTCCCATTGTTGGTCCGGATCAGCTTTAAAGAACCGTGGTTGAATACTTGAATCCACACACCACCCTACGCACTCGTTTTTCCATAGTAGTTATGATCGCCATAACATTACATATGATCATAAAGACTATAAATAATACAGAATACCTGAAACCAAACTCAAGTTCATGTATTAAAAGTCGGAACTCTTGGAAATGTAAACATCCAGTTAAATACTACGAGTACGACCAACGGGCATTTGGTCCAATGATATGGAGGTTTTACCCTCCTAGGCAAGGTCTCATGTTCGAGTCTTGTCTAGGGTGATAGGGGTTTCCTCCCGCGTGCGTAAAGGGAAGGGTGCCATTGCCTTCTCGGGATGGGACCCTTAGGGTCCCCCCTCATCAAATATATGGAGAATGGAGGGGGGGAATCTGGGGTTGTGCGTGCCGGGAGGGGATCTAGGGGGGTTGGAGTTAGGGGCGGGGTCTTTTTCCTTGTTGGGGTTTTGTGGGTGTTTTTGTTTTAATTACTTTCTTTATTTTTTTTTGTTACTTATTTGTGTTGGCTCGCTACGCCTTCTGGGCTAGGGGCCATGTAGCCACAAATTGCCGTTCCAAAAAAAAAAAAAAAACTACGAGTACGTAATAAATCTGAAATCCAGCAAATCAACCAAATTTTACGTTTCTGTATGTTGTTTAGGTTTTCGACATTTCGATTAGAATTAGTTGAATTCGTGATCAAAATTATGAATTATCATGCTAGTTTGTTGATGAATCGATATAATGATTAGTAATTCACGATTATAGATTATTCTATCGATTTTACATGATCGACGTGTTGATTTATATAGTTACTTTGTTGAATCCGAATAGATAAATGCATCACTTTTATTAAATCGGTCGCTACTTAGACCAATTCGATTATGTTATTCGATATGAGTTCCTGATTATCTATGTTATAGCTTTTTGGTTCATATTTCTTGCTTTGTCACATAAGTTTAGCTGTTCCTTATGTTCTTCTACTGCATGTCGAGTAATATATCTCGGAAGTTATAACTCACATCTATTATTGCACATTATGTTCTTCTACTGCATGTCATCATAGTCAAGTTCATATCTGCCAGGGCCAGAACCGCACAAAGTCTCCATTTTTTAGGGCCTTCGATTTTTGGAACTTTATTATAGGTATAAACTCATTTTTGAAGGATAAGATATGATTTAAAAAGAAGAATGTTCGGCATGACAAGATTCAAAATTTTAAAGTTTTGAAAGGAAAAAAATCTTAAGTTTGTGCTTTAATGGTGACAATTAAATATATGATTTTTGTTAGGAAGACAAACTAGAGATGTAAGAAAGTGTGTGGTGTTCATAAATCGTGTTCTTTTCTCTTACAATGTATTGTATGAAAGTTACACTTTAATCCATTTGTCTATAATATACGTATATGATTTTAAAGTCTATCTTTATGTGAATAATAGATTTTTGGTCTTAAAGTTTAAGCAAATGCATATCTCATGAAAAACTATATTTTTAGCTGGGAATATTGGTTTAGAGAAATTAACGTTGTAGATTATTTTAGAAAAGCAAATGTTATCAGTTGATATTTTTTAAGAAATTATTACATGACATCTTATCTTATAACGTGTTTTAAAAACTCAACATTTATATATAGATGTGTAGAAGATTTATTTAAAGTTGAAGAAGATTTGATGTGTCATTTGATCGATATAAAAACATAATCTAATTGCAATTCACTATTGTTACAAATGATAAACACAATATACTTAACGTGATAAACACGTCAAACTCAAAGACACAAAAAGAAAACCAAACGACTCCTAAGGAATACCAATCTTCAAAACAATCAACCACTCAAAGTAGTTCACATTCCGAGCCCATGTAGCACAAGTCGTCTTTAGCAATAGCTGCTACCAAACTTTTTTCCTTTAGTTTAGGACAATCGATCTTCCAATGGCCCGGCTCTTGGCTATGGTTACAAATATCTCAAGGATTAGGACCTCGAGAACCTGAGGTCGCTCCAACTTTATCTTTGCCTTTTCCAAATCGATACACGACTTGTGGTTAATAAAACCATGGATTGAGACTCATAACCTGTGGAAA
>BQNB010066704.1:0-34462 GCA_026074375.1 Tanacetum coccineum
AAATTATTTGTGTTAACCACGGTGGTAAAAGTGTTGTTTGAAAATCAATCCGAACAATTTGACACTCAATCATTTAATGTCTGAGTGCCGATTGGAAAGTGTAACCGGGTCTTGGAGAGACAAAAGAAGCTAAGGAACCAAATCTTCAGAGCTCTCACTGCATCAGCTGATGTTCCCTCTAGCGTAACAGAGACAACTGATACAACATCAACACTTCCACCACCACCACCTCCACTACAAAAACCTACAGGTCATCGAGATATTTGGGAGAAAGTTAAAGATCAGAATTCTCGAATGCATCATTAGTGGAAGACTCAGAGATATTGGCTACCAACTAATCAAGAGAAGTGAATGATTAAGATCAATATCATCGGTAATGCAACATACATCTTGTACATTCTAAGTAGTATGGAATTTGATGTTATGTGTCAGTGTATGAATCTTTCATGAGTTTTTCATTAAACTTAAAAAACCAGGTTTTTGAGTTTAACAAAAAAAAATCTTTCAAAATTATCATATCTAACACTAACACATACCCTCAACGATTGAGGGGGAGCATTAATATGTTCCATACACAGCTTGTAACTAAAATATGATCATACATCTAAGGTTCTCAAGGTGTATTCTCCACCCCCATGTGCTAAACAGTTTCGAATACCGATGCACATGTTGAGGGGGAGCTTTTCTGAAATGCAAAAACAATCGGGTACTAAACACTTTGATAGTTATATCATAAGTACCTGATTGAGTTTTTCAACAGTGATTTTATGGCAAGGTGAACTGTACCAAAAGACTGACCATGTATTTACTTTTATCGAAGTTATAAGGATGGTAAGGTTAGGTACTCGTTCCTATGATCCTGCCAGAACCGGAGGGATCTACCCAGGGACAATCCACTAGTTAGTACAGAAGTCCTTAGGTATGATTAAAAGGAGTAAATGTGAGAACAAGGGAATAGTGCCGACTGAGATGGAGCTAGTACTGGAATATACCCAACAAGGTGCTAGTCATGAAGTCTCGGTAAGCACTGAAGGGGTTGAGGAATGAAAAAGAATTGTACAGATAAAGGGTGTAAAGAAAGAAGCCCTCCATACACTTAAGGCAGAAACCGGGTCAATACATATGCTGTCAGAATCACAAGTTGATTGCTGACATTGAAGACGACATCATGGACCCAGTGATGCAATGCACAACCCTTCCCAGCCATTCGAGTTTCTCTTGAAAGAAACTTGTCTCATTTGTCACGGAGACTAAACATGCAATCTACTGTCTCACTCACTCCGAGTAAGTCGGTATTGAAAAGGTGGCAGTCAGCTCCAGCCTCCGATCACTAATATCAAAGCGCACTTTCGAGTCTAGAGCCAAGAGATCATCAATTAATCTCGTTAGGACACATTTCCATTTATCTTGTCTTTCACACACTGTGGAAACAAGGTTATCTTAAGAGTCCTACGCATTATCCTTGTGATATTGCCAGAACATCCGAGTGATACGAAGGTATTCACTATGAAGATGGAAATCCTGCTAGAGCCTACATCAAACAAGCTCTAGGTAGGTGACTTGTGCGATTCTACAAGAATCAAACTTGTGTCAACTGGAAAGAAACGATGGTGCGATTCTACGTGAATCAAACTTGTTCCAGCATAAGAATTGACGGTTATTGAACATTTGACAACCAATCAAAACTATCGAAGTGTTACAAAATATTTTCATAATTAACACTTAGACTGATTTTTCAAATCAATTTTCTCTTTATTGCTAACTGTTTCATTACAGGATCATTTAAAGATGGAGATACCCAGTTCCAGTAATGTCAAGTTAATAACCGAATGCTCAGACACGACCTACACTTGTTATGAAGTTATGAAAGATCTCATAAAGGTGTCAAAGCTTCCGCAAACTCTGATATCATATTCTTCTTCACAAGTGCACAAGATGGCAATAAATTACTAGATGATGAGAGATTAAGTTTGGCTGATGATCTCAAGAAAGCTCATGATCAAAATCAAAACAAGTCAAAGTGAACAAGCTCAATTGTTATCTAAAGATCACTACAACAAAGTACTAGATGTAACATGAAGAATCAAAAGACTGCAAGCTGTAAGAGCTTAAGTCTAGTATTTTCAAGGGTGACCTCCCTTAGGGGGAGATTGTTAGATATGAGTAAAAGACTCGGTCACCCCGTATATTTTACTGTTTATTATAGCTCGTAGTTTAATAGTTAATAGTATGATTTTCGGTATTAATCCGGGTACTAATACCCGGTATTTTGTAAAAACTATATAAGCCTCTTCCAACTTTAGAAGAGGCAAGCTAGTCATTTTCACTTTTCTTATTAAACACATTTTCTCTTACTAGAAAATCTCTCTCATGTATTTCTCTCTCTAGAAACTACCCAATCACAAGAATCATCACCCGTGTTATGAATTAAACGATCCTACAATCGGCATCTGAAAAAGCTGTTAGTTCAAAGTCAGAATCCTTCGGATACCAGAGTCCCATGTTAATGGTACCCCTTAAGTATCGAAAGATCCTTTTAACCTCTTTAAGGTGTTTTTCAGTCGGTCTTGCTTGATATCTTGCACAATAACATACTTCTTGCACTATGTCTGGTCGACTAGATGTCAGATACATGAGTGACCCGATTTTACTACGGTAGTCAGTTTGGTCTATAGGTTCACCACTCAAGTCTGCATCTAATTTAGGTTTGGTAGCCATTGGTGTACCAATGCTTTATCCTTTTTCCATACCATGTTTTTTAAGTATCTCTAAAGTGTACTTGGCCTGATTGATAAAGATACCTCATGGGGATTGGTGGATCTGAAGTCCTAAAAAGAATTTCATTTCCCCTATTAAGGACATCTCAAATCTACTGTGCATTAATTTTTCAAATTGTTTAGAAAATTTAGGGTTTGTAGACCCAAAAATGATGTCATCAACGTAAATTTGCACAAGTAGAATGTCCTTCCCGTATTTTATCGTAAATAGAGTCGGGTTAATTGTACCTTTAGTAAAACCTTTGGACATTATGAAATTTAAGAGTTCATCATACCATGCTCTTGGAGCTTGTTTCAATCCATATAGTGCTTTCCTTAGACGGTAAACCTTTTCTGGATGATCAGGATCAACAAACCCGTCTGGTTGTGCAACATAAACCTCTTCCTTCAATAGACCATTAAGAAATGTTGTTTTCACGTCCATTTGATAAATTGGAAAAGACTTATGTGCAACATATGCGATGACAATTCAAACAGCTTCCAAGCGAGCAACTGGAGCAAATGATTCTTCGAAGTCATGCTTTATTGCGAATTACAGTTTGGTCTTCATCCTTTTTGTTTTTCCATAACCACTTTAGCTTGATTACGTTCTTGCCAAAGGGTTTGTCAACAAGTTCCTAGACTTAGAGTCTGTCAAACTGATGAAGCTCTTCCTGCATTGCTTCTATCCATGTAGAATCAGCCATTGCTTCCTTAATGTTTTTCGGTTCAGCTATACTCACAATGAGTGCGAACATACACATTTCAGGATTAGTTGCAAGTTGTCGTCTTGTTTGCACTGACTTCGATGGATTTCCACGAACTTGAGTTAACGGGTGATCTTTTGTCCATCGGTATTTGAAATCTTGAGGTTGATTAAAGGTATGCATATTTGAATTACGAAAATTGCGTGAGGAAGACTCAGCAACTTCTTGTACCGGTGTACAGAAAGGATTGGTAAATTCTTCTTGATCATTGTTGTTTTGGTTAATTTGGAGAGGATATTCTAATTGAGGAATGGATGATGATGGAGAATTAAACGAAAAAATGGTGGTGAATTGATGTTTGAAAATCATGGATGGTTAAGTTTATCGAAAAGAAATGGTTGTTGCAATGATTGATGAGTTTAGTATTGTTGAGACTGATAAGGTGAACCATACTGTGGAGATGGATATGTTGAAGTTGGTGGTTGAAGTTGAGTGTTTTGGTAAGTGTGTTGATGAGTTTGATAAGGTGATTGTGTTATTTGGTGAGATACAACTAAAGCAAGAGGATCGGAGTTACGTTCATGCATCAAACGAACTTCATTTGCATGTCGTTCATGTTGTTCCAGGTAAGCATGAAGCTGATCAACATTGGTAGTATGCAAGTCTTTGACCAATTTAACGTCAGTAACAAATTTGCTCCATTCATCAGGTAGAGTGTTTAAAAACTTGGTATTAACTTGAAATTGCTCTAGTGGCATCTTGTAGATGTTCATATCATTGAGTAGCAGAGTGAACCTCAAGTAGTACTCGTGTAACGACTCTCCTTTCTTGTAAGTGAACTTATCGAATTCATCATACAGCTTGCACTCTCGTTCTTGTTTTGTTAACGACGTTCCTTGCATTAGCAGTTTAATCTTCTCCCAAAGATCCTTTGCTACACGATGTTGACTCACAAGAGCATAGATTTCAGTTGGAAGGCCTTGGAGAATGATATTAATTGCTTTGATATCACAATCAGCTTGAATGGCTTCAGCGGGAGTGAGTTCAGTATATTCCTTAAGTCTTGTTACACCATCCACAGTGATTGATGGCCAAACGAGTGGACCTTTTTCAACAGAGGCAAGAATCATTCTTCCATGTGGTCTATTCATCATATAAAGTTCCATTCTGCTTTTCCATGAATCATACAAGTGTTTTTCAAGCATTGGTGGTTTGTTGTCTCCTCCAGAAAGAAGTGACTTATCGGCAAGAGTCGTCATTGTGGTATCAAAAAGATTACAAATTGATCGATCGGTGGTAGAAAGAAATTGTGTTTGGTTATGTGATTGTTGAGTCTTGAAATGAAACTACACGGGATTTTACAATTCTCGACAAAACCGGGAAAACAAGTGTTTGTTTCACGGGATTTTACAAGTCAAAGAAATAACCGTATAATTTATAATTTGAGTTGATGAGTTTAAATTTGACAAAAATAATTTTTGATTTTTAAATTTTTTAGCTTGTTCGGTCCTTACTCGTTCGGTCTATATGCTAGTTCAGTTATATAGTTCGATTGTCAAAAGTACAATAGTTTGGTCCTACTCGTTCGGTCCTGCTTGTTCGGTTGTCAGACTAGGAAAAGTAAACTCGTTCGAGAGTCATGTCACTAGGAAAGTACTCGTTCGGTTGTCACTAGGAAAGAACTCGTTCGGTTGTCACTAGGAAAGAACTCGTTCGGTTGTCACTAGGAAAGAACTCGTTCGGTTGTCACTAGGAAAGAACTCGTTCGGTTGTCACTAGAAAGGAACTCGTTCGGTTCCAACTTGAGTAATGCTCGTTCGGTTCAAACTAGAATATGCTAGTTCGGTTGACTTGTTCGGCTTACTCGTTCGGTTTCCTTGTTTGGTCCAACTCGTTCCGGTCCAAACTGCTTCGAAAAACCTCAAATCTCAAAACTAAAAAAAAACACGATTTTCAATGGTTTTTAGCAAAAAATTCTGGTAAACTGTGTACTAGCCCTAGAGGAACCATAAAAATGCCCCTTCTCACTTAGAAGGTTTTAAGCCAAAAAAATTTGAATCCCTAATTTTGCTCTTTGTAAGGTTTCTTGTAGACACAATTGCTAAAAACAAAAACTAAACACACCACTCCATGGCTCTGATACCAATTGTAGAAACATGTAATCTAATGATATTAAGACAAGAACTCAAGAAACTTAGAAAGAGAGAGAGTGGGTTGGTATCGGAAAATGCATGCTAATTGTATCAAAATCGGATATAGGAAAAAGTGGAAAACAACTCCATCTCCATAAGGCAAGGAGACGGGTTTAATCACTACTTCCATATAGCCTGAGACAACCCATAGTAGGCTGTATATGGGACTCTCCCATGGGTCTTGGGCGGACTAGATGACTATCTAGCATTACATAAACTACGCTCGCTAAGGACTATTACACAATTGGGAAGTGACCGACACTTTTTGTGTTTCCAACAAATATAAGTCCTATTGTGATTTGCCATCCCTTCTAGTTGATTATCCAAAAAGATTGTATAAACCTTGGATACATCAAGAATTTGCCAGCATTATCCATGTTCATTTACCTACTGTCACTAAAAATATTCTAGATAAAAGAGATGAGAACTTGTTGTGATGTGTGCTAGGCAGTATTTGCAGAATGCATAGACGCGCTACTGAACTATTCCATGCAGTATCTTAGCACTTAGGCATTGTAAAAATAGTATAGAATGAAGAGAGGAATTTCCACTGAGGGAAAAAAGATGCCTTATAGGAAAGTAAGCTTTGTGATATTTTCTCATTACATCTCATAGTCACTATGTAAGTGCCTTCCAAAAACTGTAGCATGTGACTCAAAACAATGCCTACCTACCTTCAGAATCTTCCAGTTGAAGATTCCTTTCTTATAGTGTGGTATATATCTAGGAGTTATGATCACCTTTTTCTTTCCAATAGGGCTGGCAGTAGGATGTCCCGATTGATAGTTTTAGCTTTGACAAGTAGCCCCTACAGAATGTTCAATTACAAGAGCATACTACTGTAGTATTTAACCGGTAAGCAATACTTTATTAGAACTCACATTCAGAAAAATCCCAATATCTGCTCAAACCCTTTATACTTTTAGAAGATTTAGTCAAAAACACGACCATATTATGTGAATCAGCCTACTTTAAGGTCGTCATTATGATGGGTTTTGATGATGAATGATGAGATTGAGTTAGGGTTTATGATTAGAGAGTATATGAAAGATTAAAATCACATTAAACGGATTGAATGAAACCCTTAATGAATTGTGTTTATGACGAATTACCCTTCAAGACAGCATTAACGAGGACACAACAGTTGTAAGTTTTGCCTTACAACATTAACTTTAACTGGCATACAAGTAGTAAGTTGTATGCTAGAAGCATTTAAATTTCACCAGAAGTTGTAATTTTATGCCTAGCACTGTTGACTGGGTCTAACTATCCTTAGTAAGATAAACCCAACAGTAGTAACTCAGTGAGAGTAGTTATGCCCTGTAGCAGATCTCATTAATCTGATACAATTAGCAGTAGTAAGTTATAGCTAAGGCAGCATTAATTTGGATATTACACAGCATTAACTTAATTTCATTCTGAGAACTTTGAATTACCAGCATTAACTTTGGTGTGTTAGATCATCAAATTAAATTTTGATTTCACAAAATAGACTCTCTGTCTGTTTCTTTTATTTCTCATTAATTCTTTTAGCTCACAATTCTCTCTGTTCTGTTTGGGATCTTTCTCTAATTCTTTTAGCTCTCAATTTTCTTGTTGTTTTTATATATTGTCAACTCTCTATGATTGTTGTTTCAGCTATAAATTCTCTCAATTCTTTTACTCAACCACTAAAATGTCACTCTGTCTGTTTTATCTCACACAGCGTCTCTTTCTATTTTTCTTTTCACCAACTCTCTCATTATTTTTAGCTTACAATTTCCATAATACAAGGAACTTAAAGATTAAGCCATTCCCAATACTGCAATCAAAATCACGTGCAACTCATTACTTTACATCAATGCTTTTGTAAGCATAATTCGCAACATTCTTGTCAGTTATGAATCTGTCATTTGAATTAGCTGTTTTTCATTGGAATCTCTGATAAAGTGACGCGTCTAATCTACAATGTGCTTTGTTTTTGATGAAAAATAGGGCTTTTTTAAACTATGGTATAGTGTTCTCTATTAATCTCATTTATATGATTTTGTTGCATAAAGTTGTACCATAATAAGCAATTGATTTTGTATACTAGCACTTAGCCACTCAACACTTGACGCAGCTTACATTATTTCAGCCTCTGAATTATCGAGAATTACACACAACCAGACAGTCTTCTTTTGCAGACTGCCATGAAATCAATCTACATCTACCAGAAGATTGGGACAACTTCTCACAGATTGTTGACTTCCTATCTCAAGCTTAGCTCCAGCATAAATCACTATCTGTAATGCTACCAAATCAAAAGGTGAAATCTTATTGGATCCAACGGCCCAATTTTTAAGGTTGATTCCTTATTAGGAGTAACTTTAAAATCCTTTCACAGCGGAAGAGTAACACTTTTAGGTTTGACTTGGTTTCTTGCACATGCACACACTGCAAACATTAATATTCAAAGTCTTGAAGACTGTAAGATTCATCTAATGAAACCAATCATTGATCTAATTAAATTGAACTTCCACTTCACTTCACCATCTGCATCCTTGAGCAAGGCTTTTGTGTTTCCATAGGTTGTGCTTTGCTGTATGGACATCAGTAAGAAACTAAATTTCTTCAAAATCTCAAATCATAATACTTGTCTTAATTTGATAACAATCGCCCCATTCCTCTTCAGGACTTTAGATCTTGCGCGTCCTAAGAAGAATGTGAGTTTACCCATAAAACTCATTTGAAACTTCTTATGCATCATCTTCTCAAACTCAGTGCATAATGACTTCTTTGTAGAACCAAAATTGATATCATCTACATACACTTGGACTAACAAAATATCACTTTTGTCCTTATGATTGTAACAAAGTCTTGTTTATCCTTTCCTCTAGAAATCCATTGTCTCCAACAATAGAGTGTCAAGCGTTTCATTACATGCTCATGGAGCTTGATGCAGTCCATAAAGTGCCTTTTCTACTTTGTATACTCTGTCAGGAAAGTCTGGATCTTTAAATCTCGGTGGTTGACAAATATAGACTTCCTCTTCAATCTTACGATAAAGAAAAGCACTCTTGACATCCATCTGATACACTACAAAGTCTTTAAATGAGGCATAGGCTAAGAATAGCCTAATTGCTTCAATTCTGGCAACAAGGGCAAATACTTCATCATAGTCTATCCCTTTTGTTAATACAAATAATGTCTAAAAACTTTATTTATATTTTTCAACCTCTCAACGTTTTGATATTTACAAAATGTAAAAACACTTACGATAAAAATAAACGTTTACAAATTATTAAATGTAAAATTCCAATTTCTAAGATGATTAGTGATATATCTTAAGGTCATGGACAAACAAAATAATTAAGCATGATTAGTGACAGAAAAATATTTTTCTCTTAATACTCATTTTAATTCTAACAAATGTATTTTCTAAAAATACCATTTAAAATATTTTCTAAGTAAAATAAATTTTTTTATTAAAAACTTAAAATTTGAAATTAAATTTTTTCCCTAAATGTAGCTTCATACAGATACAACTTACATAAAAAAAGACAAAAACAAGAGTGGAGTCTAGGCGGCGGCCCCCTTATAGGCCTGGCGCCCCCTTATATATATGGGACCGCCCACAGATGACCGTTGGGATTTCCTGTCTATAAATACTACTCCATTCCTAACAGAAAAACATTCCTCTTTGCACGAAATTTTTTAGTCTTCTCTCTCTCTCTCTAAAACTTCTTTCTCTCACTAAAACTCTTGATCACTAACATATTTAGATCTTGTTTCAAGTGATCTAATCTTATCTTCTTCATCTCATCTCTCCTCTCTATCAAGTGCAAGAGAAGAACACTTGTATTCGTCAAGAAACAAAGTGTTGATTAGTGATCTCTTTTCTTTTCTTTTAAGTACCAAACCTACATTGTATTTATTTTTTATATTTGTGTGACTTAGATATTGTGTAGATCCGATAGTGTAGATCTTGTGAGTGTATAGTGAAGTGGTAGATTGGTTCTAGCTAAGATTAGGACTCGACATTTAGCTTAGTGTCGGAAAATAACGTAAGCGACATGTAAACGGTTTTCTCCGCCTAAAGGGAGCTTATTGACATAGTGAAATCTCGAGTTAGATACTCGGGGAGTGAAGTAGGGCGAAGAGGTGCTTCGTAGCCGAACCACTATAAAATCTTGGTGTCTTGGTTTGGTTGTTTCTTTCCTTATCTCTTTACATTATTATTGTTGTTATCTAGTTTTAGTTTAGATAGTGCTTGTTCATATTGTGAATTAGTTAAACATATAACTCGAATCTAAACATTTTTGAAACTAAACTTTTAAACTAAAGAGAAACGAACTGTCTCTAACTATTCACCCCTTCTAGTTTACCACTAATTGGTATTCAGGAGCCAAAGGTCTCAATCAATATTTTGTAAATATATTATATGTATTAAAGACTGGGATGATCTATGGATTCGAAAAATAGCGTAGAGAAGGCATTCTATGCAAAGACCACCTACTTTTGAAAGCGACTGTTTTACTTATTGGCAAAAATAGATCGAGACTTAGTTAAATCAAAAAATCTTGCTTCTTTGGGCAATAGTTACTACTAACAGGTGATTTTCAAACCCATTATTCAAATCCGAAACCAAAACTTGATGAGGTTGTCCACTTTTGAAAAACAAACGATGATCTTAAAAAGATTGGCTGCGAAAAATAATGAAGTACAAAACGCGGTTTATTTAACATTGCTTTGCAAGAAAAAGAATATAGACAAGACATGATTTTATGTGTAATATGGCTCCAAAAGAGTATTGGAAAATACTTTGTTACATCCATCCCATCAAGGTAATAAACAAGTCAAAGCTTATGAGCATCGACCTGTTGGATTGATACAATCTCTGAAAGACTAATTATCGCTCATTTCTGAAGACGAATGAATATATATAGTGCAGTTTTAGATCTAGATGAGTGATATACCTATTATTACTAGTCTTAGGCTTTGATGTAGAAGGTTATTATAGTAAGAACTATTTATAGAAGTTTCTTAGGGCATGTCTACATCCTAATTTGAGAGCAAACGGTCATTCTGTCGATTAAGGCAATTAGAAAGCTTGACATCACTTGTCTCCTTGGATGAGCTCATTGAGATATACGTCAAAGCTACTCTATGAGATGATCATCAGATCAGAAAGCATTCCTCACTCAAATAATCAAAGCTAAAGAGGGAAAGGAGATCTCTTTCCTTACTAAGCGCCAAAAACGGAATCTATTGATGAAGAGTGTTCAACATTCCCGGGCAAGACGTGTAGTGATAGAATACGCCTCATGGCAGTATAGAGACTTCAATAGAACCAAGAATTATTCAAAAAGAAGAGGTAGCATTTTTAGACACTTAGGAACGAATGAAATAAAGACCCTTCAAAGACGCTGAGATGTACCAAAAACGGACAAGAGGTGAAAGGAAGGGCTTTAGATGCGGAGATCCAAACTCCTTCTTCATTTGGAGAATGTCTAAAGTCCACGAGAGACAAGAACCATAGAGCTTGTTTGTTCGCGCAGGTTGTCTTCGGAGCGATAGTGAGTGGAGAAGATTGATGTCATAAGATGTCATAGACGAGACATGCTAGTAGCTCAAAGCACCAAATAGAAGGGTTTGTTGAATCTCTTACTTTAGAATGAAAACTCAATCAAATAGATGATTTAGCTTTATATAATGAATTAATAAACTATGCAAAATGAGTTTTAAAGATTAATCTCCTAAAAATATAAAGATTTAAAAAAGCCACTAGAAATAGGCTAGAAAGTGAAATTAGAGAATTAAAAGATTAAATTGAGACTATCACTTGAGAAAACTAAGGAGTTGATCTCGATGAACAATTGATGCCAATCTCTCAAATTGAGAACGGAAAACTTAAAAAAGAAAGCTCTTAAACCTAATGTAGGATCCCTAGATCATTCCATGGATGAAATCACAAGATCAATGGACAACAAAGGAAACGATTAAACATTATCAGAGACTTTAGAGGCATTCGAAAATCATAGATAGACTAAGAGTTGACTACAAACAACCCGGCCCAAGATGAACTCAAATTGTGTGATAATAAGGAGAACGATCAGTAACCAAATTTTTAGTAAACAGTTGGTGTATTTAACGATACCGCTTACTAGGGTTTGCCCTGCCTGAGGGCTTTCTTTTTGGGCTTTTTACATCTTGGACCCCGCGTATACTCATAATGCCCACTAACATTAAGTAATATTATCTCGCACTTTCGAGCTACACTTCTTTTTACTTGTTCTCTCGACGTGACGAAGATTCTTTGTTGGGGCCATTTATGTGATCCTAACCAATCTCCCTAGATGAGGTCTTGAGAGTTAGTCTTCACTCGTGCTTGTCTCTTTAGCTCGTTGTTGATAGGGTACTTCACTTGATGTGCTTTGGTAATTCAATCTTTAACACCTTGATCATGATCTTCAGAACTAGATGTGATGACTTGATCTTGATCTTTGACTTGTTTAAGCTTTTCTTCTCTGAATTACTTTGTGATCTTCTTTCGCTTTGACTTTGCCATACGCTGATCTTTAGACTCACATGCTCATATCTGTTGGAATCTTTGAAAGCTTTGATGATTTATCTTCTTCCCGTCATTTGAACTTTTGCATTTGAAGAAGACATTGATTTTCAGAGATTATGCGGAAGCTTTTGAAAGTAAGCTTTCTTGATTACTTCAGATACTGTGGTATGGATATGAGCACATGTCTTGCATCGGTTACTTTGAGTCGTCATTCGCCATGATAGAACAATTTAGTCACCAACAAAAACATTTTGTTATGTCAAATCCACTTAATGTGTTCTAGAAAAAAACATTTTGTTCACACATTGGTTTTATATTTTGACAGGACCGGTATAGGACGATACTCAATTGGTCGGTTACATTAACCTTGATTCCGTGAGATCAATGATTACAGTACTGAATACTGCACCTGTTGATCAGATAGTTTCATTCAAAAGAAACCTTCTGACAGGTTTTCCGGCACGTGGACAAGCTAGTTCCTTAATACTAAGTTTCAGATTCCCTAATGTTCGCCGTTTCTTAGACCAGGATGCGGAAGACTAACAACTATAAGTATTTTACTAATAGAATGGTAAAGAGTGAGTCAGTTACAGTTACTATCTGCTGGACTAAACCGTATAATTTCCTTTTCAGCGTTTTACTTCTTAATGAAATTAAGTACGTAGAATGGCTGTGGCAAAACTGATTTGAAAAAACATTCGAGAGCTTATAAAATTTGTTTGGGCACATATGGAAAGTTTAATCAGAATGCTCTGATGATGTTTTGAAATATATCCCGAAAGATATGAAGTGCCTTGGGAAATCCAAACTTGTACGAGTACTTGTAAGGAAATCCACTTCACTAGTGGGCGCAGTCCGAAGACCAGGCATGAGCATTCATACGAATACCCTGGTGGTACAACATCTCTTTCCTCAGCATTCCATAAGATCACTTTCACGAACATGAAACAAAAGATTCTTTGTCAGTTATCAAGATACGTGTGTATAACACAAACTTTTGGTATCTTGACATTTTTGATATTTTAACACTTATGCTCCCCCTACACATGTGCGTCGATAATCAAAAGATGTTTAGCACATGCATGGATAGGACTTTAGCATTTTAGAATCAATCGAATCATTAATTATCCGTTTTACATGTTTAAGTCACATTTTCTCCCCCGATCAAAAGTATGAAACTTGTGAATGGTTTTGATCTAGAATGGACTTAAAATGTATCAATCTCCCCCTCAAAGTATGAGGTGAGGTGAAATAGCACAAATATCAAGTGAGCAATTGAAACAAGACCTTTAGAATACCCAGACAGGAATGATACTGCAATCTGTCTTGAACTTGTAAACGGTTGGTCGTGTCAATCTTGCAGCAATAGAATCAGCAACAGTGCGTCCTTTTGACCTGCAACAACTGTTAGTATACTGATTCTCCCCCTCAAACAATGACCCGTGTCAATGTTTGATTTGGTTAACCCGAACATGTTTGATAAAACAAGTTGTTTATGAGAAAAATGGTTCGGGGCTTAGACAACTTCTTGTCTGTGGAAGAAATAATGCACTGAAACGTACATTAAATCTCTGGGTTAAGACCGGGTTACAGTCTGAAATAACTGCAAGCCATACTACTCTAAACTAATTTTTTTTTTAATATACACAATAATACAATGTGAAACACTTGGTTACCCGGAGACAGACTCATCCTGTAGTTCCTTCAGAGTTTCTGGTGACATTTGTTTAACTCCAAGCAGTGGGAGTAGAGTTGCGAAGCGCTCTCTCGGTAAGGCCTTCGTAAAAATGTCAGCCAGTTGGTATTTTGTCTCCACGAAATACAACTCAACAACTTTCCTTTCAACCTGCTCTTTGATAAAGTGATGACGGATATCAATGTGCTTGGAGCGCGAGTGTTGAACACTATTACAGCATAGAGCAATAGCACTTTGATTGTCACAATACATCGGAATTTTGTTGAACGCAAATCCATAGTCTCGGAGTTGAGAACGCATCCAGAGGATTTGAGCACAACATCCTGATAGGGCGATGTATTCAGCCTCCGTGGTGGAGATGGCGGTACTTTTCTGCTTTTTGGATGACCAGCTAACAAGTCGATGTCCAAGAAATTGAGCTGAACCAGAAGTACTTCTCCGTGTGTCATGACATCCTGCATAGTCAGCATCTGCAAAAGCTTTTAGTTCAAAGCCGGAGTCCTTCGGATACCACAGACCCATGTGAATGGTTCCTTTTAGGTACCGAAAGATCCGCTTTATAGCAGTAAGGTGCATTTCAGTAGGCTTAGCCTGGTATCGTGCACACATACAAACAGCAAATACTATGTCAGGTCTAGATGCACTAAGATACATAAGGGAGCCAACCTATCCACAAATCCGGGTATTATCCAATTAGCTGCCTCCCTTATCTTCATCAAAGTGACTCTCGCCATTGGAGGTCAATGGTGTGCGGAGTCAAAACCAAACTTTTTCAAGATTTCCTGAGCATATTTGGATTGGTTGATAAAGATGCCTCTGGGATTTTGAGAAACTTGTAATCCTAAAAAGAATGACATTTGTCCCATCATCGACATCTTGAAAGTTGAGTTCATTTCAAAAGCAAATAATTTGCAGGCTTTGGGGTTAGTAGAGGCAAAGATAATATCATCTACATATATTTGTACCAGTAGAAGATGTTTGCCTGCTTTTCTCGTGAAGAGTGTAGGATCGACCACGCCTTTTGTAAATCCTGACTTGATTAGAAACGCTGATAGCTTGTCATACCATGCACGTGGAGCTTGTTTGAGTCCATAGAGAGCTTTCTTGAGTCGGTACACATGCGATGGATGCTCTGGATCTACAAATCCTTCTGGTTGACTAACATAGACAACTTCATTCAGTTCGCCGTTGAGGAAGGCGGTTTTCACGTCCATCTGGAAGATGACCATGTTCATACTCGCTGCGTGAGCAATGAAGAGTCTGATCGCTTCTAATCTAGCAACCGGAGCAAATGATTCCTCAAAATCAATACCAGCTTCCTGACGATATCCTTTCGCCACTAACCGAGCTTTGTTCTTCAAGACGTCTCCATATTCATCCAACTTAATTTTGAAAATCCATTTGAGCGGGATGATAAGAATATTATCTGGACAGGGTACAAGTATCCATACATCTAGACGTTCAAACTCATGAATTTCTTCCTGCATAGCCTCAATCCAGCACGAGTGCTCTAAGGCTTGCTTGTAAGTCTTTGGTTCAACATGAGTTAAGAATTCATTGAAGAAACACCACATCGCGTCGGTTTCTAGCTGTTTCCTGGTAGAGACAGGTCGGTCTTTATCCCCAATAATGTTTTCAAGTGAATGAGCTTGAGTCCACTTCTGCACGTGAGGTAATTGGTTGTTGGGAGTAACATCGATATTGACAGAGTTGGAAGAAGATGCTTCTGAACCGGCTTCAGGAGCATTATAGGTGTCAAAAACATTACTGTCAACATGATCGAACAGTGTTTCAACATCAGAATCACTAGTGTCTGGTAGAGGTATTTGATGAGGCAAGAGGCTTTCAGTAACTGCAGGAGCGCCTTCTGAGATAACTGTTGTGGAAGGTGAACCTATGGCATTCTCGATTGCCTGAGCAGCGTGAGCATTTACCGGAGGTATCGGAACAGCCGGAGGTGGAATGACCTCATCATCATCAAACCATTGAAACAAATCTTCTACCTGTTTCTTTGTAGGAGGGACACTAGGTGGTTCTGGGTCTTTTACTAGTTCAGAACGGCTGCGTCCTGACTGTAAAGCAGTAAGTTCGAGTTCTGTACTGTTTGGCACAGAAGTCATTTGTTGAGGTGCGAGGCCTGAACTGGTTTGAACAGACGTCAATCCTTCGGTAAGTTCATCGAAGGCAACATGAACGGTTTCCTGAATCTTGCGCGTTCTTTTGTTGTAGATTCGGTACGCCTTCTTGGTGGGTGCATAGCCAACAAATATACCTATATCTGCTTTCGCCTTGAGTTTACCAACGTCATCGTAGTCATTGGTAGGATAGCACAGGGATCCAAATACTCGGAAGTACTGTAGATTAGGTTTCTTTCCCTTCAGCAGTTCATAATAGGTCTTTCCATGAAGCGTGTGTACAAGAGATCGATT
Organism: Tanacetum coccineum; assembly: GCA_026074375.1. Taxonomy (NCBI): domain Eukaryota; kingdom Viridiplantae; phylum Streptophyta; class Magnoliopsida; order Asterales; family Asteraceae; genus Tanacetum; species Tanacetum coccineum. Next base: position 16,313 of record BQNB010066704.1, read on the forward strand.
AAGAGTATAACACGCAGTGGCTACAGCTTCAGCCCATAGGAACAGTGGAGCTTTCGCAAAGATGAGCATAGTACGAGCAGCTTCCATAAGAGTTCGGTTCCGTCTTTCGACAACGCCGTTCTGTTGTGGAGACCGAGGTACGCTCGTTTCATGAGAAATACCAACACTCTCAAACCATCCGTCGAGTGTCTTATTCACAAACTCCGTTCCATTATCTGTTCTGACGAAGCGAACAGTTGCATTAAGGGCTCGTTGAGTCTTCACAATAAACTTCTCAATCACTTGAGGAGTTTCATCCTTTGTTCGAAGAAATCTTACCCATCCAAATCTGGTGTAATCATCCACTATCACCAAAACATACTTCTTTCCGTTGATACTTTCCGTTCTCATTGGTCCGCAGAGGTCCATATGTAGTGTATGGAGAACTTCAGTATTGGTGTTTTCTCGTTCGGTTGTTCAAAGTAAACACTCGTTCGGTTCCCAATGGTTCTTACTCGTTCGGTCCTTGAGATATCGAGCTCGTTCGGTCCACACTAGATTTAACTAGTTCGGTTCCAAAAGACTTTGGTCGTTCGGTCCTCAAAGGATTTTGCTAGTTCGGTCCTTGAAGTATAAACTGGTTCGGTCCAAACTTGAAAGTTCACTAGTTTGGTTCACCAAGGGATTTGCTTGTTCGATCCTTGAAACTTTCACTCGTTCGGTCCAGCAAGAATCCCACTTGTTCGGTTTACCTTGACTTCCACTGGTTCGAACCTTGAATTCCACTTGTTCAGTTCTCTAAGAATAAACTCGTTCGGTCCTTGAGAGTTTATCTTGTTTGGCTCACTCTTGTTTTGGGCAGTTTTTAGAAAAACGAGCCCAAACACCTATTTCTTTGCAAAATCGCCACAGAATAACCTTAATTCTTCAGAATTCGCTGCAAGAAATTTATTAACTTACATGAACAAGCAATAAAACTCGATCCACGCCACGAAAGTAGATCAAAAACTCTTGTTTCCTCTCTTTTTTTGAACCACAAGAGACCAAAAAAAAATAATCACTAGCTCACGCCACGTTTTTTAAACTATTTCGAACCAAAAAATCCCAAATCTTGATTGCTAACGAGAATGGTTTATTGATATTAGAGATTAAACATAAACCATCCTATGAATCAAGAACCAACACAAACATAAATTTTGAATCCCCTTATTTTTCTCGAAATCAAGAAAGAGAAAAAAAATGTAAAAAACAAACAAATCATTCATCAAATCTTGTAGGCCTCTGTATGATGACAAATTGTAGGTTCCATTATCATTCATACGAAACCTTAACAATGTATGTGCAGGTAATCAAGATTCAGGAAAATAGAAGAGACTTTATTGATGAATAAAGAGAACACTTTTTGGTGGCTAGAAACCCTAACAATAATTTAAGAGTGACTATCCCCCCCTCCCGCCTAATAATGTCTAACCTAAATAATGAGAAAAACAAAGAGTATTTATACCCTAAAGGGGATTCAAACTTTGGTAGGGCTTTATCTGCTTTTTTTGTATCTTGGCCCGTTTACATCATTAAAAACATTAATTAAAATAACTAACTAACGAGCTATGAAGACCTAGTTTTTCTTCAAGACGCCGAGCTCACGTTGTTAGACTGTGAAATTGTGTTCTAAACAATAATTATAATGGGAGGGTGGGGTGTGGATATTTAGCAAAAATAAATTGTTTCAAGCATAAAACATGTTTTATTTTTATATTATAAGAAAATTTTTGATTGTCTTTTATATATAAAAAATATAAAAATATAGAGTATAAAACCTACTAATTATTTTTTATTTACAAATTAAAAATAGAGAAAAGTTCAAATATGCTCCCTGTGGTTTGCAAAATTGCAGACTTTACTTCCCAACTTCCACGACAGTGCATGTGGCCTCCGCCATTTTTGAAAACTTCATTGCACGCGGAGCTCCCTGCCTAGGGAGCACTAATGCAATGGGAATTGAAACATCCATTGCACTCGTCTCCATGACAGGGAGTGCAAGAATGCGACACATAGTTTCGTTTGGGGAGGCCGCCTGCACGGTTCGATGAAGTTGGGAAGCAAATCTGCCAAGTTGGGGAAACTAAAGGACATATTTGCAGATTTCTCTTAAAAATATTAAAAGTTTTATCTTTTATTCATTTAGTACATTGGGATTTATAAATATACAACTTAAATACACAAATGGTGTTAATTTGTACTCCCGATAGCAAATAAGCTTTATATCAATATGTGCATATTCTAACCTAAATGTACCATAACAAAAAACATAACTATCAACTAAAAGACATCTACTTTTACTTACATAACATTGTATAAATTATATATTGCTGACAAACATCTCTTATGTACATAATTAGTTTACTCTTACGTGTTCACGGAATAGACATTGACTATTAACTTTATTTTCAAAAAACCACACTAAAAACAAATCGATGTTTTTGACAAAGATGGCGACTTTTGGTCAGGATTTCATAACCTAACAATTAACTAAGAAGGTAAATTTCTTTTCTTACGAATAGTCTACTAGAATTATTTATCATAAACTTGTTTTACTACCTAATTAATTTTTCTCTTACGTGTTCACGAAATCCACAATTGCTATTTAACTTATTATCAATCAAAACCACAATAGTCATAAATAAGTTATAAACCAACCTCAAATCGGACACCAACATGCATTGCCATTTTATTTTTAAATATTACAAGTTCAGTTATTTATCCCTGGAAATACAATACATAAACTAACCCATTTCTCGTCCCATTAGTAAACACTTCATTTGGTATCAACAGAACAACAAATACTCTCAAACCGTCTAAAAGTCTTAAAAAACAATCACGTTGTGTTAAAAATCCAACAGTTACACGCTTAAACTAAAAAAAACCAAAAATGAACCCGCCCGTTGGGCGGGTTATATAGCATATATATAAAATAGAATATATATAGGAGTGGCACTTTCTTATGCAGAACCCACTTTTTAATAAAGAATCTACATAACTATTTTAGAGCAATAATGGGACAAATTGGTGAGTAATGCTCAACGGTTCAGATTAAATGTCCAAGATAGCAATTAAACACTGTTAAAAGGTTTTTCTTTTCAATTAAAACATAAACCTATTAAATTAAGTATCTAGGGCATAAAGGGAATTCAAATTATAATTTCTAAAAAACTGCCCCACCATTCCAGGATCATTCAAAGTATCTGTAATATCTTTTCTCTCTCACACATCTTCTCCTCAAAGCTTGTTTCACCTTTTTTTTTCAGCCGCCACAACAATCCCCAGCAACCACAAAAAAATAACGATTATAGATCAGTCATGATCGCCTACCACGATGAACCAAGAAAACGTCCCATCATATTTGACGGAAACTAAAGTGATCTCGGTATCTTGTTTAGATCTATAATCGCTTCGGATCACGGTATCCCGTTTAAATTTTTAATCAGTTCAGATGCTACATATTAGATTCGTAATTTATCTAGTTTGACACTTTGTTTTGTTCCAGGTCCTACATGAAGAATTGTACAAAATAAATAAGCCAATCAAGAAGATGGCGTTGGGGGTTGTGTCAAAAACGAAAATCCAGGTTCTAAAAAATTAATGTTGGTATTGTAGGTGATGTGTCAAACAAGAAAATGATATGTTTTTTACTAATTTATTAGTTGTAAATTGATTATGTTAATACAGGTAGAATCATTATGCTTCGATATTGAAGATTTAATTAGTTGATTGGGGGGGGGGGGTGGGGGGGGGAGGGGGGGATTATTAAAAACAAGTTTATTTAACCCGCACTCCGCTGCGGAGCGCGGGGTTTTACGTTAATTTATACATCATGTATAAAATATAAATTATACAGCTTCAAAGTCATATCTGCAGATTAAGCTTTTGGGACATAACTTTGGTTAACAAAAGAAAACACAATGTAAACATTGTCTTAGCTTAATTAGTATGAGGAAGGAAAATATCCAGTCAATGTCCAGAACTTGTTTTCATGCACTCTCTTAATTCCAAATTAACCTTATAAATTTTAATTATTTCACCAAAAAAGCCATTGACATATTTTTCGACGTATAAACACAGATTAGTGATTAATTATTTATGACGAGGAAACAATGCAAACCTGACCATTTTTGCAATCCGTCATCTCTATTATCCGATGTGATAATAACAAAATATTAGTATCAAGTCACAACTTTTAATTCCAGTTCACACATCATAGCCTAAATCTGCTTGACAAAACTCAATGCGCCTCCTGTCTAAATCACAGTTGCCAAATATTGAGTTATAGCAGGCTCGCAATGTCAAGCTCAACTAAAGAGCATGGGTCGGGTATGCCAAAGTTTTCCAGCACCTGCAAATTACAGTAAAAAATCTTATTCAAAGATCATACGGAATAATTCAAGTACATGAAAACTAATCTACAAATTGCAACGCCATAGGGGATCATTATGACCAACCTCATAGCTTTTTATACTATTATCCAACCTTATTAGCCAATAATAAGAAAAATCTCCAGCCAACAATAGACCTGTCAGAAAGCTTTAAAAGAAGACAAAATGAGTCGGGTTGGGTAAGGAGTCTAAAGGGAAATAGTTTGGTGGTACAATGACGGGTCAAGTTGCGCTGGAAATAGCCCACCCCATATTACAATATACAAAAAAACAAATATCAGTAAACTAACAGTAGAATTATGACATCGACTTCAGTTAGTAACAAATTTAGTAAACTAACATAGAAGAATGAACATCGATTTCACCTTAGTTCCAGTTTTAGAATCTGTTGACTTGTTTTTGAGGTATTGTCCTCACCTATTTCCCAAATCCTAAACCCTGTCTTACTTACCGACCCAACTCCAAACCGTTGGCGGTCATAAGTTTAAGAAGTGTTTGTGTGGTTCACTTACAGAATTTTGTAAAATGGGGGAGTTCTTACATTAGATCTTCTTATACATGTTTGTATATCATTTGCTTGCTATGTTTATTATGTACATGCTCCTGGCTCCATACTGTCTCATGCGCTCCACGATTCCAAATAAGGCCTGCATATTCACAACATGTGCAACATTAATCATGGAGAACATTGAGGTTTTGTATGTTCCAAGACGTATAATGACTTTGCCTAACCTCACCAACGACAAAATCAAAATTGTTTATCCGCTTATTTTATAGAGTAAATGAATACATAGAGGGTGTTTGGCATAGCCCGATATGGTTTATTGCTAATTAGAAAAGATAGCTAGAGGTAGTTGTTAGCAGAACAAAAATATTGATCATTTCTTTTGTACTAGCCTCTGGTTTTTTAAAGTCACCTGTGTAACAGCCCGAGAATTTTCAAAATTTTGATAACGATTTTACCCTTTGACCTTATTTGGGTCTGCCTTGACTTTTTGACCTTTGGTCATTTAATTGTCACAAAAACGATTACCGAGTAACCGGTAAAAATTTTTCGACATATTTTTAATAGTAAATCATATTATGATTACAACTCTCATTGGGGAAAGTTATTTTTAACTTATTTGATTCGAAAACGAAAAAGAATATATATAAATTCATAGCTGATTTATCAAAAACGAACCACTAAATCATGTTTTCATGATTCGGACCCTAAAGCAATTTGATGTAAAACGATATTTCAGACAACTTTTTAGTTTTACCCGAGACTTGAAAACAAGAAGAAGAGGGCTAAAACATCCCGCAAAGTTTTGAAAACTGCACACAACGGATACCGACACACAAAAATAATTAAATTTATTATTTTTAATTATCGCTATTTATTTAATAAAAATATTAAATAAAATTATCTAATAATTTTACTTATTTACGCGTTGTTGATAACGCGATTATCCGAGTTAAAATTTCTTTTTATTTTTAACCAAGTCACAAAATAAATAATAAACGTTTTAAATAAATTTTATAAAACGTTACAAAAATTAGTCGGGTGAATACTCTTTTTTATCAGAAAAATGATTTAGAAAACAATGGAGCGAGTTTCGAGATTTGAATCGTCCGTTAAGTCGCTCAAACGAGTCCTGAACCGATAGTTATAAAAACTTTATTAAAAAGTTACATTTTTAACCCCTAAACTATTATACATTTTACATTTCATTTTATAACTTATTATATATATAAAATTAATACATCTTATTCATTTGAAAAAATAAACACACACACATATATATAATTCTCTCCCATCTCCTCCCCCTCCCACTTCCGGCCTGCCACCGCCGGATCCGGCCACCACCACTGCCGCCGTCGCCGGCCACCGGAAAACTTTTCCGGTGACTTTTTCGGCCGAAACCAAAAGTGATTCTCGTGACCCGATCTATCCGATCCCCACTACCACTCTCCTCCAAGCGCCACCTTATCATCATCATCTCGTCATCATCACCACCACCATCACACCGAAGCCACCACCTGCAATACCAGGGTGCGTTGGGTTTATGGATGCAGCCACAAGGATGCATTTGTTTTTAAACGAATTAGCACCGAAGGTGCGTTTGGCTGCTATAAAAAGCAGCAAGGGTGTGTTTGTTTATTCATGCTAACACAAGGGCGTGTTTGGATTTGGCTGCGTGGCAGCCGAATAGGATGCGTGTGGTTTTATAAAACCATCAGCAAGTGTGTTCGTTTGAATGGTCACAGACGAGGGTGCGTTTGTTTTCGTGGGGTAACAGCTAGGGGTGTTTGTTTTGCAGTATAACAGCCGTAAAGGCGTGTTTAGTTTATAAACTGAATCTTCCATGATTCGTAATCATTTTTCAAACCAACATTGGTGGACGGTATCGGTACCTCGCGGCATTTGTTTCTTCATTGGATGCATTGAATAAGTTTGTTTAGTAATGATCCTGATCGTAAGTGATTATGATTTGATGACTTGTGTGAGTTTGAGATTTTCGGTAATTTTTTAAACAGTAAAATGCAGTTTAGAGGCCGAAAATGACTCCGAAAGGCAAAAATTGACAGGGCTCTTACTCAAAGAAGGAGAGTCTTGACCGACTGGGACCCGTTTCGAGCTGGTATAAAAATTTCAGAACAATCCGACAAATTTTTTTTTTTTTTTTTTTTTGCTTGTTCGATCGTCTAGTTCGGTCGTCTAGTTCGATCGGCTTGTTCGATCGACTAGTTCGATTGGCTTGTTCGATCCCTTCGTTCGAACCACTCTTCGATCAGCTTAGTTTCTTCCCCTCGTTCGATCGCTTGATTTCGAATGCTTTTTGCTCGTCGATCCACTCGATCGAATCCCACTCGTTCGAAAACCTATTACTCGTTCGACATACTCGTTCTATTTCGAATCGAGCATAAGAAAGAAATAAGCTAAATAAGAAAAGAAAATGAAAATAAGCAAAAGCTTATTTGGATAATATGAGCTTAGATCTAAATCAAATAAGCCAAAGGAATGCTTATTTGAAGTAAGAAATAAGCTAGGAGAAAACTAGAAGCAATAATAAGCCATAATTAGCTTAAAAAGAAAAGAAAAGAAAATAGAGGATTAGAAAAAGAATAAGCCATAAGACAATAAGCACTTCAATCTTCAAAACATCTTCATTAATAAGCTAAAAAGTGATGATTACAATAAGCTAATTAAGCTATAAAAGCTTTTACAATAAGCTAAACTAAATTACACTACTACTAAATTAAATACTACTCTCTAACTCTATTTTCTACCTAAATTCTAACACCTTTGAGCTGCTGATGCGTGCTTCATTATATAGCCCAAAGTAGGTGGGGGTATTTTCGTCATTTTAGGCCTCCATCCACTCATATTGCTGGATCTAGGGGTATTTTGGTCTTTTTGCGCTCCACCAACTGCCTCATTATTGCCATAGTCTGACCTCGTACTGACACATGCCTACCTCGTACTGACACGCGCAGAGTGCCACGTGTCACACTCTGATTGGTCAGCCGCCACTGGAACAGTACCTCGTACTGACATAACTGCCACCTCGTACCTGCCACCTAGGACCTCGGACTGACGCTCTGCCACCTAGGACTGACACCTCGTACCTCGTACTGACACACCTGCCATCTGACACTCAATCATTAGTTGGCCACGTGTCACCACCTGAGTGGTGCCACGTGGCACGTTACTATTCCGCCGCCGACCGGTCAACCGCCGCCGGACCACCGGTCAACGGTGGTCAACGGCGGCAGTCAACGGTGGTCAACGTCGCTAGACCACCGGTCAACGGCGGCGGTCAATGACGATCAACGGCATCGGACCACCGTTGACCACCGTCGGACCTCCGTCGGACCACCGCCGGACCATCGGTCAACGATGGCTGACTGCCAGTCAACCGGCGGATCGTGGGCTGGGTCAAGTCGGGTCATGGGCCGGGTCGGGTCAGGGGCCGGGTCTGGTCAGGGGCCGGGTCGGGTCCGCCACGTGGCATCTACGTGGATGCTGACGTGGGAATTGAGGGGATGAAAACCCTCATGCAGAATCGAACCAAAGACCTTTCGTTCAAGAGCCTAATGCTCTAACCGGTGGGCTAGAGCATAGTTCTGATTATATTGTGCAAAAGTTTATATAAGACCCTTAAATTACTTGGACCAGGTTTATTAAAGATAAAAGGTTCAAACAGGGACAAAAAAGGTTCATAATAAAAAGGTTTAAATATGAAAGGCCGGTACCGTTGGACTCGTAATTTCGTGCTCTTTCCAATGGAGTGATCGAGGAAAATTAACGACTTCGTTTCGACCTCGATAAACGTGAAAACGTCGTCGAAAGTCACCCAAAAATTACCGTTTTTGCTTTGTTTTCAATCCTTTGTACCTGTAAGACATAAAAACACAATACATACATATTTGCAACATATTTATCCATATTTTAGTGTCTTAGTCCATTTATTAGCATTTTCCTTGTTTCTAACAACTTAACAAAGGTCTTGTTAAGTGTTTTTGGGCTTGTTTATGGGACGGGTAATGGGATTTTGGAATTATAAAGGATTTGGCCCATTTAAGTTAAGGGACCATTTGTGTGGTTTTGTAAACTTGAGGGACTGAAATAGGTAACTTTGGAATTTTGTCTTTATGTGGTTTGACTTTCATTGACCAATGGTTGACTGAGAGTTGACCATGTTTGACTTTTTGACCATTTATGTCCTTTTGCTAAATAATCCCGGCTTCTTTTGTGCTCTTCCGTTCCTCGTGTTCGTGTTTGCCCAATTTTGATCGTTTACTTGTGATTTTTGCTATATCCGTACCTGCACACACAAAACATAAAAACAAGCATATCTTTGCCATTTTTAGACTGTTTTGGGTCATTTAGGGTCATTTTTGGTGTTAACGGATATGTGTATTTTACACTTATCAAAATTCCCCAAACTAAACGATTGCTTGTCCTCACGCAATATTACATGCCTTATAACTAAATATCTCAAAACCTCCCCAAACTAAACCTTTGAAAAGTAGCAAAGATTTTTGTTGAGAGAGCCAAGAGATCACAGGTTATAAAACACTCGATTTCCCATTTTTAAAACTTTTTCTCTTTTTATGATTTTTCTTGATATATTCCTAACTACAACTTTACTTGTGTTGACATAATGTATTGTTTTCATTACCCTTTTTAGTAACTTTAAGGATCATGGAACAAAAAGCACAATTAAGTGTCTAAAAGATAACTTCATCATCCCGATTTTTCACTTTTCCCATACTAAGCTTAAAAATAAGATCACGGTTAAGTACAAGCTAAGATGCTAAGACTACTTATAATTACAACTTGTGAATTTCTCTTCCCGACATAAATCATATATTTAAGATGGATGGTGTTCAACATTCTCTAATTTAAACCATTAAATCCGACATATTTAAGATAGCTGAAATCCGACAAGGCTTTACACATGCGCTTTTGGGCTAATATGTTAATCACTTAGAAAGATCACAACTCAAAGCAAACAAAAACCTCCTTAGCTAAGACACCGTTGGTTCACTTGTCTCATAAATGACTTTCTTCTCTAACATCCCACCGTCATCGGGTAAGTGCTAAGGCTTTTGACACCCCATCCGGAGAATAATAATCAAGACGCATGAACTTCCGATGAAAAAGCTTTGTAGACTTTTGCAAACCTTAGTTCAAAAGAATACCTTGGTTTTAGAAAATGAAACTTTTACTATTTAATTTTCCTAACTTGCAACTTATTATTAATTGACATATTAGCTAGGAACTGGTATCACTTTCTTTCGACGACACATCGCCAAGCCTCCGACAAGAGCTCGTGTACTGTATTATGATACCAACCAAATAAATAATACATCCTCCTCCTTCTTCGATGTCACATCTGGAGACAAACCCGACAAATGCCCATGTACTTTATTGCGATGGAGTTTGTATATTAGTTATTAACACTAAGGATTTATAACTTGCATCCTTTTTATTCACCAACTACACATTTTTTTATATAAATTTAACACATTATTTTTGCAAATAGAAAAATTTCGTTTTAGAAAACCAAAGTATAAACTTGAACTAAAATTCTTATTTACCAACGATGTTGACTTCATTGATAAAGCTTTTTCTCTAAATATGTTGATTAGACTTTTAAGAGTAAAACTCTAATTTGTAAAAATTAAAGAGAACACGTATAATTAATCATTTTAAGAACTCCGGGGAAGAAAAACCACAAGTTATTCTTATAAGCCTTTAAGTTTTCCAAATAAACTTTGTTTAGCATCCTAAATTCGTAATCAACACTATCATCTTAATTCTTTGCATATTTAAAATCTCTAATAAAGAAATTCACAAATACTTAAGCCTATAAGAAATCCAACTCGGGCTATTTAAAATCTACTTAAGATTAGCACAAGTCTTCATTACTAACGAATTCAAGTACTAGCATGGTTTAAAGTCTACATGATACTAGCTCAAACATATCATCATTAATGTTAAGGGAGAAAGCCTAGAACTCTTATAAAATCAAGCTTGGCATATTTAAAATCTACTTGATATTAGCACAAGTCTTCATTTACTAATGATTTCAAGTCTAGCATGTTTAAAGTCTACATGAAACTAGCACAAACTATCATCATAAATTGTTAAGGGAGAAAGCTAGAAATCAACACATTCAATCGGGTCAAAAATTACTTCTTATTCTCACCAACGGAAAACCTACATTCGTATCTTAACAACATCAAATCGATAGATTCCCTCCCCAAACTAAAACGAAACATTGTCCTCAATGTTTAAGGCCGGGTCTACGAAAATCTAAGCCGTTTATGAATTATGCAAAGATAAATGTTAATCGATAAGATGAAAGGATATCGGATCTCCCTAAACTAATTGCAAACAAAGGATAGGAAGCTCGAGTGATCCGGGACACAACACCGAACACGAGAGTCTTCAGAAAAAGATTGGGTTCATCCTGCAAACAATCACAAGTACAAACAACAAACAACAAGAAACTGGAAGAGGATAGCCTCAACACATCACAATACATTTAGAAAATAGAAAGAAAATAGAAAAGGATAGGCACGGGGTGAACTCCCACGAAGCGGCTTGTTTTTGTTCACCGAGTCACAAGCTCGACTCGATCCCTGAATTTATTTGTCCTTAGGGAAAGTAAATGGAAATGAGAAATCTCAACCGGGCTTTCATTAATGTTTGGATAAACATTAAAGCACATGAAAGTTCCATCCCGATGAGAGGCCACCGGCTCTAAGTGGAGATTCCGGGGTCAAAAATGGTGTCTTCACTCCCGAAGGAGTAAGATAAAGGAGAAGCCTCAGGGTAGTGACAAATGGGAGAAAAGTACGGATGACAAATGTGAAGGACTCGTCATCTTCAACATTTATAGAAACAACAATCTCACCTCCCCCTGGGTCAAAAGAATCATCTTCGTTTAGTTCATTAGAATCGTTCTTTACGACCGTATCAGGCTCAAAATTTAAGCAAATCTCAACATCCAGTGGTTCTGGCGGAGGACGAGGAAATGACAGATAAAGATCAAAATGGAATGAGTCAAACTCATGAAGCTCTAAAAGATGGTCATTTGAATTATCAGAAATAACAACGCTAGTCATCCTTTCCTGATCGGGCTCAATCTCAAAAAGAAACGAATCATACTCAGGAAGAGAGTAATTAGCATGAGTAGTGGTACTGCCACTTCTTGTCTCTTCCGTATGATCGCTGAAAGACTCGAATTCGGGTAAAGAATTATCCAAATGAGAAAGAGAAGTATCGGACTCCTCAAAGAACGAATCACTATCCACAACGGGAATAGGAAATGAAGAAAGAGACTTGAACACACGATCCGGAGTAGGGTTATCTTTCAAAGATTCGATTTTAGTAATAAGACGATGGACGTTTAATAATTTCTCTCGAAGAATAACGTCTTAGATTTGAAAAATATCTTCTAAATCAAACTCTTTTTCTTCTTGTTCGACTTCATTTACCTCCTCTAGGTTAACGTACTCGATGTCCTCAAAATAACCGTCATCACTTGAAGTACCATCATTTGGATCAAAGTCGGCTTCAACAATTCCCGGTGGAATTGGAGCAATATGAGCAAGTTCACCGGCGAACTCCTCGAGAATAGGGTCAATCTTAGAAGAATGAACAATCGAAGTATCATGGTTAATCAAAGATTCCACAAAATCAATTTCAACATTAACACGATTATTATCACAATTAAGCACATCACTCGTATCGTCGGAAATACCCTCGAACTCACTTGGGATTGGGACAAGGTTCTCAACACTAGACTTTATGACTTCGTCCGATTCCGTTGCCGGAATAGTGTCGAGATGCTCATCCCCCATATTTAGAGAATTATCGGGTTCTTCGATCGGTAAGTCGGGTGTGATTGCTTTAGACGTAGAATATTGAGCAATAATATCTCCTAAAGGAACATAATCATCCTCGTCGACAAAAGGAATAGAAAGCATGCGACGACGGGCAGCAGAATACTTTTCTTCTTCGTAAGCTTGCTCCTTTTTTCGAACTTCGCTTCCCCATATATTAAAATCTTGCTTAAGTTTATGAATTCTAATCTCACAATCTCTCTTATATTCTTCATCAAATATCCTACCTCGAAATTTTTATTACCAAATCATTTGTGATTTCTTTAATTTTGTAATCAACCAATTGCTGCTCATGCCTCATTTCCTCGATACTCATATTCTCTTTAGCCGTTTGTTCTTCCGCGATTCGCTTTTTTAATTCCTTTAACATTCTTTGATCTCGTTTTATTTCTTCAAGCTCTTCAAGAATTTTATCAAGGGCTTCTTGACAATCGACGGAGTCCTGCGGGGGTTGTGGGTGGTCAAAACCGGAAGAATTAGGATAATAGCAAGAATTTTGCTCACAATAATCTTCATTCATTGGTTGACATTGAAAAGTTTCATGAGGACCCCCGCAATTTGCACAACAAAGATATTGTTGAGAATAACTTTGAGAATTTTGTGGAAAATAATTATCATTAAAGTTTTGATTGTAACACGGCTCCTGTTCATAGACAAACGGGAACTGTGGTGAACAATCATAACCATAATGAGCATTATTTCCACATAACTCACACAAGTAAGTCTCAAACTGGAGTTGTGGAGGGTAGGTGAGAACACTTGGAGAAACATTGAAAGAATGAGGTTTGGAATCATAGATGAATGAATTCTCATTTTCATAATTGCATGTCGGGTGAACAATTGGCAAAGTCTGTGGGAGCTCAACAATGGTTTGATTGCATAGGTTCTGGAATTAGATTAATCGAAAACTTTTGTGGACAAAATTTTAACCGTAATGAGCACCTTTCCCACAAAACTTGCAAATGCATTGTTGACAAAAAATTCCATCTAATGAATCACCGCACTCATAACAACAATTTTGGTTAATAAGTGGAGGTCTTGCGAAGATGTTTCCACCGGGGTATTGTATTTGAACACGATTGGCTCTCGCATGAGCATTAAATAACGTTGTATTATCATCGGATTGATTCGGAAATATCTTCAAAGTCTTTTGGAAAGTTTCTTTTCACCACCATATGTTAAGCAATCCTTCTCGAATTTCTTTCGTAAAAGAGCTCATCCTCGACCATTACGGGACCATCAACTGGGGTTCCACACTTTGCACAACACGGAGAGGAGTCGGGTTCGGGAACAAGAATCTTGTTTTCAAGACTTCCTATTGAACAACATTCTCTAGTGTACAAACCTTCCACAAGTCATGCATTCCTTAATCAAGAAGAGGGTTTTCAAACGATGAGACGCCATAAGAATTAAACAATTTAGAGGGTAAAGAAGACAAGAATTAAACGAATAAGAGGATAAAGGAGATTATTTTTGGAGTTTTGAAAATATCATAAAAAGAAAATATTTTTGGATTTTTGTTGTTTTTTTAATTTTTTTTAGTATTTTAACAAGAAATGATGAAAAGAAGAACTTAAACCAATAATCAACTTGAGTCTCGGTAACTCTTTATCGGAAAACCGAAAAAGGTGAGCCGTACTTATCAAGTGACACAAAGGTAAGTTTTAAATCTTTTGTTTGGGAACTTATTAATGTATAATACCCCAGTAGAAAAAAATTTTCAAAAATTCAAAAATCTAAAAAAAAGTGTAATTTTTGTTTGCTTTTTAAATTCTTTTTTTAACAATCTATTTTAAACGGATACACGGAAGACAACTTAAAACCAAATAATCAACTTACTTCACGGTAGCTCTTTTTTTTTGAAATATTTAACAAAAATGAAACTTTCGAGGACGAAAGGATCTCCAAACCAAAATCAACAAACGTAAACGACGAAATCTTTAACACAAGTCTCCGGCAACGGCGCCAAAAATTGATTGTGTAGTTTTGTATACTATAAAATATATGATAATATATTTCCAAAAGAGCAATTAAAAACTTTCCTAAAGTCTCCCTTAAGAAAAGCTCACTCTAAAAGATATATATAATATATAATACGTATATTTAACCGGGAAATATGACCACCCGGGTCGTTTCCCCAGCGACTTGTGAAATTGAAACCACGCTTTAGTTTGGACTATGATTTGAATGAGAGAAAGAATATTTTTGAGTATCTAAAGCTACAATTAAAATGAACAATTAAAAGCAATTAAACACTTAAACAATTAACGGGAAACAAATAAAACGCGACGAATAAGCAAGAATAATAAAATTAACTCCTAAAAATGCAAACTAAATTTCTAAACCTAAATTAGGACAAAAGATAATTTTAAGAAAAACATTTTTGATTATTTTTGGAATTTTTATTATGAATTAAAAACTATTTTTTTAATCTATATTAATCTAAAAAAAATAGCAAATTAAGTCCTAAAAATTAAGAAAAATGATTTTTAAGCTTAGAAAAATCTAAAATATTATAAAAGCTAAGAAAACTATAAAAATTAAAATCCTATTTTTAAAATTAAAAATAAAAGCTCAAAAATGAAATTTAAAATCTAAAAAGGGTGAAAATGATTTTTCTTAATGTAAAACTAAAGCTATTTTTTATAAAACTTAAAATTTTTTTGTAATTTTCTGAAACTTTTTTCTATTTTTTATTAATTTTCGAAATTAAAAACTTAAGAAAATGATTAAAAATATTCTACTCAATGAAAAATTACCAAAAAATTAAGGAACGTCTAACTAGTAACAAAGTCTTAAGAAAATAAAATAAACTAAGAAACCAGCTTATAAAATATGCTCAAAAGTTTTTAATATAGCTCGGCCTTTATTTTAAAAAGTGAAAGTAAAACAGTTGCTTATTAATTTTAACAAGAAGGAGGTGATGACGGAATGAGCTATTGTAGCACTTTGGTTAACACACTGGGTCTTTAAACTAGAGGTCTTGGGTTCGAGGTTGGCACACCCCCTTTTTGCTTATTTTTATATTTTCTTACTTTTTTAGAACAACTAATTATTAGGACTTAAAGAAGGGACATGGTTTTTTGAGCTCTTTTCTGTATGGACAAACATATAGATGAAAAAATTAAGCCTCTTAAAGCTTTGTGAAAATCTGACTTAGGAAAGTTGAGGGTTTAGCTCACTTTTGCTTATTTTTGGCAACAGCTATGCAAAATGCTCAAATTAAGCTTAAATTGAAAACAAAAAGATGTTTTTGAAGCTTATGATGCATATAATATAAAAAAATGAAACAGCCTATACTAGCCAAAACATTTTTTTTTAAACTAACTGAATTTGACGAACAAAGAAACAAACTCAGGTTTAAGCTCAAAAATCTCAAAGGAATATTAAGCTCAATTGCTCAAAAAGCCCAAGCAGGAGCTGAGCTTAATAGAACTTAATAATCAACTATTAAACTATGAAATCTAGTTGTAAAATTAACTACTATAAGCTAGAAATTAAAACTTAAAAACTAAGATTTATCACTACTGTTTTTGGTCTTTTTGGCTTTTTAATGACTTTTAGAAGCAAATGTACCTAAGAATCTAAGCTAGAAACTTGAAAATTAAGCTTGATTTAAATTACTAACTTTTAAGTTAGTACTGCTAGGCTTAGATCAGGAGAATCGACTTAAATGAACTTAGTTGAAGACCTATTAAGCACTTTAAAAATAAGAAAAGACTAAAAACAGATAGAGACCTTAGATCCAAACTTAAAGCTGCTAAGCTTCGAAACTAAATAAGCTAAAGCCTGGGAACAAAAAGCACTTCTAAGTCGGAAATTATCCTAAAAAGCTATTTAGAGAATAACTAATGAGCCTGAAATTTCCTAATAAGCTCAAACGGTACTAACTTAATGTTAGTACTGCTAAGCTTAACTTTGAGACTGAAAAGACAAAAGGCTTTTTTTACAGCTTAACACAGATAACCTAATAAGCTATTTATTAAAAACTGAATGCAAAATTATAAACTATGAAATATAAGCTACTCTTCCATAAAAAAAATGAAAACCTAACAACTATTTTAACCTACTTAAAAAGAAACTAGAAAATGGCCTTAATCTGTTTTTCCCTATCCGATGCAAATGACACAAAAGGCCACTAGCAATACTAACTTTTAGTTAGTACTGCTATGCCAAACACCCCTTTAAAGTTCTTAAAGTCCATTTTAGCTTATGAAAATGAAATGAAGAGCTTAAATCCTAAATACCAGATAACAAATGGATTTTAACAACCTTAATAAGCATAACACTATAAGCAAATAAGCCAGAAAATAATAAGCTAAAACTATGCTAATATTTTTAAGGTTTTTATAATTTTTAAAGACAATTAATAAAATACTAAAATCTAAACAATAAAAGCGAAAGTTGAAAATGATTAATAAGCTAAAAGAAAAACAGATAAGCACGAATAAGCAACTAGATTAAGCAAATAAGCAGAAGAAAGCATGTGAACAGTAATAAGCAAAATGAGTAAATACTAAAAATGAAACCTTACCAATGGTCCTTTGGATTTGATGTAGACCTATCCACTAACCTACACCCCTAGGTCCATTTCAGTCTTAGATCTCCTTCAAACCCAAATCAATCCAGCTTTTGCCCTTTTTGACCCAAGTTCAAATTCAACCCAATAGCTCCAGTAACCCACTGAATCTGAATTCTTCAACACAAAAGCTTGAACAGACTTAATGATGAAGATGAACAATAATTTTTATATTTTTTTTTATTAATTGGAAATTTGAGATTACAAAATTGAAATGGAAATTAAAAGTAAAGTAAATGACAGTATTGAAATTACAATGAAAACTTAAATTTGGTAAACCAATTCTAAAAACGTGAATTGGGGACCCTTTTTCCTAAGCTAGTCCTATCCTATTTATAGATAAAAATGGGGAGGTCTTGAGGTCTCTGCACATGCTCCTTTCAATCTCATCCGTACATTCTTCTAATGATTAGATCTTCATTGCCCACCCTTAGATCACTTTTCATCTCACACGGATGGCCAAGCTGTCATTCTTTTGATGTGACAGCTTGTGCTAGTTGTGTGAGTGTTATTAGAGTAAAAACCCATCACTCCTTGTGCTTTCTTCATAGCCACGTGGCACACTTGCTTTAGTGAACCAATAGGAGCTCTTAAGATTACTGATTTGACCTTGCCATCATGATATGGACCACTTGAATTGTCTTTCGTACCCTTTAATTTTGAAAATCCCTTTGATTTTGACCCATGGTGAAATAGGAAGATGATGAATAGTAACCCAATCTTTGGCGCCCTTTTTTTAACTGAATTTAGGTAAATCAG
>BQNB010066705.1:0-16684 GCA_026074375.1 Tanacetum coccineum
AAAGGCTCAAATACATATTTCAAGACTTCTGCTACTCTGATACCGAATGTCTTTCTCGAAGTGACGAAGTATTATAGTTAACGAATCTCAAGAAAGACATAGCATTAAAGTTTTTCAAGTCAACCATTCAAGAAAGGTATGAGCATGTCGGTCCAGAAGTCGCAAGTCCACAAGATGGCAAAGTTACAAAATGGTGTAAAGAGATTATGCTTGGTTGATGATCTCAAGTTGCTCAAGATCACAATGTCAAATACAAGTTCAAGGAACAAGCTCAATCCTAAAGTCAATGATCACTACAACATATTCACAAGAGAAAGTCAAGAGTACGAGCTAAAGACTAAAGATGAAGCATAGTATGCTAGGTTTAAAGTTTTGTAAATTGGAGTGACCTCCCTTAGGGGGAGATTGTTGGAAACACAAAAAGTATCGGTCACTTCCAAGTTATATTAAGTCTTAGCTCGTAGTATGTGTAATGTTAGTTAAGTAAACTAGCCCGGCCCAAGGTCCATGGGAAGCCCATTAGAACCCATGGGCCGGTCACAACATGTAGTATATAATCCCTCTCCTAGTCTTGGAGAGGGGTTGGTTGTTCCATTTGTTACATTTCATCATAATACACTTCATCCATTCCATCCATTCTCTATCTCTAACATCACAACCCACATCTCACTCTTGTTCTTGGTTTGATCATAAGATTACATGTTTCTACAGATCTTGTTCTTTCAAAAGCATTTTTGAACGACTCTCTTCATAAAGCATTAATGTCTCATCAGAATCAGGAATCACAATAGTATCCATTTTAAGAATGACATTCCCGTCATACAGTTTTGGCTTTGACTCCCGAACTTTCTTCAGATAGAAAGGTTTTTCAAAACCGATAGCTTGTTTTGTGGAATGATCATAACAAATTTTGGATTTAGTCATCATATGAACAGTTTGCGCAGATTGACCTCTTTTGAAAATGATATTATCAAGTTGCTTAATTTTCTTTTCTAAAGCAATTTCTCTATCAATATTTCTGTTTTCTTCCATTTTTAAATCATTTTTGAGATCAGAAACTGTTTTCATTAAAGAATCCTTTTCTTGCACTTGTTCAGAAAGAGTTTGCTTAAGACGTTCAATCTCGGCATACTGTTCATTTGATCCTGAAAAACTGTTCTCAACATTTTGCATTTCTTTCAAATCTTTAACCTCTTCTTTATATCTGTCAAGCTCGGTAGTCAAAGCTTTATTGGCACTTTTATATTCCAGATTAACATTGGTGCAGTTCATCACTTGGGTATTTAATTGTTCAAACATAGATAATATCAGGGCATCTTGTTGAGCAGAAGAGTTAGAATTCTGGACAGTTTCCTGTTGTGTTTCACTCAGATACTGAGAATAAGGAATGATATTGCTATCACTGGTTATTTCAGTTTCTGTCTGATTCACATCATTAGACTGTTCAGAAGACGTCATTATCTGCTCACTTTGATTGATTAAATCATAGGCCAGATTATCCGGATTGTGTACCTCAGTGAGTGCATCTGAGCCATTCCTGGAAAGATTCGCCATGAGAGCAATCTTGGCTGAGTTAAGTTCATCACAATCAGAGTCATAGGCATCCAGATCATCGGCTTGATAAGCAGCATTGTGGGTAATGACAGTCTGAGAGGTTTGAGTGTCAGGAAGTCCTGGATCTGCCAAAAATGCTATTTCTTCCTCTGTTAAAACTTGACCACTTGCTTGAGCTTGAACCAGCAACACTTTATCATTGAACCACGTTTCATCCCTTTTTCTCTTGGGCATAGTACACTGCTTGGAAATATGACCCTCCCCTTTGCAGTTGTAACAGATGACAGTCCGTTGTTTCCCTGTGTTGCTTCCACTTGCTCCAGGAGTGTATTTTCTCGTTGTTCCAGCAGCATAAGTAGTTTGTCTCCCCTGAACAGGTTGCACAGTTACTTTTCCATCATAGATGGTAGCTTGTTGACGAGGGTTTGATGAAGTCCTTAGCTGATTGTTGGTAGTAGGATACCGGGATGTGACAACAGCAGTTAAGAATGACATCATGTGATTGATCGCATCAATTGGATCATCCCCTTTCTGGAACACTGGAACAATTAGACCGGAGTCTGGTTGGGAAAATTCAGATTGTTGATGTTGGTAAGTTGTGGGAGCATATTCCAATTGTGGGATGGATGATTGTGGAGAATAAACGTTGTGGTGAACTGAGGATTGGTACTCATTTGATGGATAAGTGATTGAAAGAGGTGTTGATTGACTGGTTGTGAATTGTTGAGTCTGATAAGGTGTTACAAACTGTGAAGACGGATATGGTGAAACATGATGTTGAAGTTGAGAGTTCGGGAGAGTGTGTAGATGAGATTGATAAGTTGACGGAGGTAATTGGTGAGATGCAACTAAAGCAAGAGGATCGGAGTTACGTTCATGCATCAAACGAACTTCATTTGCATGTCTTTCGTGTTGTTGCAGGTAAGCATGAAGCTGATCAACATTGGTAGTATGCAAGTCTTTGACCAATTTAACATCAGTAACAAATTTGCTCCATTCATCAGGAAGAGTGTTTAAAAACTTGGTGTTAACTTGAAATTGCTCCAATGGCATCTTGTAGATGTTCATATCATTGAGTAGCAGAGTGAACCTCAAGTAGTACTCATGTAACAACTCCCCTTTCTTGTAAGTGAACTTATCAAATTCATCATACAACTTGCACTCTCATTCTTGTTTTGTTAACGACGTGCCTTGCATTAGCAGTTTAATCTTTTCCCAAAGATCTTTTGCAACACGATGTTGACTCACAAGAGCATAGATTTCAGTTGGAAGGCCTTGGAGAATGATGTTTATTGCTTTGATGTCACAATCAGCTTGAATGGCTTCAACGGGAGTTAGTTCAACATATTCCTTAAGCCTTGTTACTCCATCCTCAGTGATTGAAGGCCAAACAAGTGGTCCTTTTTCAACAGAGGCAAGAATCATTCTTCCATGTGTTCTATTCATCATATACAGTTCCATTATGCTTTTCCATAAATCATACAAGTGTTTTTTAAGCATCGGTGGTTTGTTGTCTCCTCCCGAAAGAAGTGACTTATCGGCAAGAGTCGTCATTGTAGTATCAAAAAGATTACAAATTAATCGATCGGTGGTAGAAAGAAATTGTGTTTGTTGAGTCTTAAAATGAAATTACACGGGATTTTACAATTCTTGACAAAACCGGGAAAACAAGTGTTTGTTTCACAGGATTTTACAAGTCAAAGTGTTTGTTTCACGGGATTTTACAAGTCAAAGAAATAAATCGTATAATTTAGAACTTTGAGTTAACGTGTCTTAAATGGAATTGACTATTTCAGTTGACAAAAAAAATTACCTAGATCGGTTGTCTAGTTCAGAGGATATGACAAAGGGACATAAAATAATCGGTCAAACATGTTCTCTCTGCTTGTTTTCGGATTATCTAGTTCGGAATTGTCAAACAAATACGCTAGTTCGGCGCTGCTTAGTAAACCTCGTTCGTTCAAGTGTTCGATTACCTCGTTTCGGTTCTAACTGTGAAACCTCGTCGTTCTAACAGTGAGCACTCATTCGTTCCACTGTCAGGAGTCTAGTTCGGTCCAACAACAGATGAACAAGTTCGGTATCTTGAAACAGACAACTCGTTTGGTTGCCAAAGAGATACTAGTTCGGTTCCCACTATAACTGAGCTAGTTCGGTTCTCTTGATCGGCTTACTCGTTCGGTGACCTTGATCGGACAATTAGTATCTCTTATCGGTTCCAACTACTACGAAACTCAAATTTTCAAAACTCAAAAAGACATATTTTTGAATGGTTTTTAGCAAAACTTCTTGTACAACTAGTGTTATTAACCCTATAGGAACAATAAAAATGAAAACTTTAAGGTTTTTACACCAAAAAATTTGAATCAAAAAATTTTGTTCTTTATAAAGATTTTGAACACAAATCACAAGATAAACACAAAAACTAAACACACCACGTCAATGGATCTATACCACTTGAATAAACATGGTAATCTTATGATCTAATACCAGAACAAGAGAGAGATGGTGGGTGTTGATGTTTAGATGGAGAAAAAAGTATGGAATGATGATGTATTACTAATTGTGGAAAATATGGAAGAAAAATGAAACAACGCAACCCTCTCCAAGGCTAGAAGGGCTTATATATTTAAATGATGAGCCTGGGGTTTAGCTTGGTTGTATTGAGTGACCCATGGGATATGATGGCTTCCCATGAGCCCTTGGACCGATTAGCTTCTATACTTATCATACACAATCTATGACTAGAACCTATTACAACTTGGAAGTGACCGAACAACTTTTTGTGTTTCTAAATTCACAAAACACTTTTACTTTGTTTAAGGTATGTTGGTGTCCTTAGGGAACAAACATTTATCTTGTTGTGTTTCTTTAAAATAAACATCCAAGTTGGTGTTTTCTTTTAGCCATCATCTCAACAACGTTTTTGTTCCTTTCTTAGCTTATTCGAAAAGACGAACAGAAATTTTTGGGTTATTTTATATTCTCGGGCTTATTTTTGAGCTTCTTGGTTTGGTACACTGTGAAGATAAAAAAGATGACACAAGAACTGGGCGATCTAACAAAATAATGAGAAGTCAACCGATCTAGAGTACCGAAACTAGAGAGCTGATCTAGTCACTTGCTTTGATAGACCAGAACTATTAAAATTTGAGAAAGAACCAAACGATAACAGTCTTGTGTAACGAAACTAAGACAGAACCCTGTGTGAACGAACCATTCATCCTCGAAGGCAGCCGAACCAGTTGATATTTCAAGCAAGCCAAATGAGTGTGAAATTCTAAAGGAACCGAACGAGTGGAAATTCCTAAGCGGAACCGAACGAGTTTCATATTTAGCTATAACCGATACCAGTTCACATTCTTAAAGCACCGTTCTAGTCACTTTGTTACAGTGGAACCGAACTAATTCAATTAGAACTAAATCTATCACGTTTAAGTAACTTTCCGGGTTTTTACCAGTTTCGTGTAACGTTCAACACGGGACTTGAATACCTATATCATAGCGCTCGTTATCCATTTTCCGATCAAACGGGTAATTCGAATTTTAACCGATGAAATTGTATCATCCCGTACGTTGTAAGGTATCACTCGTGTTTTGTATGTATCCATTGTGAAAACGGTTTTGAAACGAAAAAGAAGACTAAAAGAGGGAACGTTGATTTTTATTAACAAGAATTCAAAATTTACATGTTTGGTCTCTTGTTTTCAAGACATGATCATTTCAAGCCCATTCTTTCATTATTAACTATCATTGTTAAAACAACTTTACACCATTAGTCCTTATTCTTTCAAAATAGCTGTTTAGCCCTCCAACGGAAGCGTTTAGCACGTTTGTCCTTGTAGCTCAATATAATCGTTACAAAAGCTCGACGTACTTCATGTTCAACAACATTTCACCCAACAACATTTTTTATTCACGGTTTTTCTTGATTTAGTAAAATCCCGTAAAAGTCGATTCTTGTTATGGTTTAAATCATAGACTTGTAAAATCCCATGAACGTTAATTGATTTCAACAACATCACAAACTCGATACATTAACACTAAAATGATCCGAATAAGATTCACAAAATGTCAAAACGGCTAAGAGATTCAGATTAAGATGACAAGTGAGTCATAAGAGTTGATTAGTGATCACTTATGTGAGATTGAAGTGGCATTTACGAAGGCGTGTTCTTATTTTATCTGAAGTCGGGGTTGGCTGGAGCATGATTTCATGGATAAAATGCGTCGAGCTTAATCAAGTGAAGACTGGTTTAATCTCTTTCCACAGTCAAGGGGTTGTATGGTTGAATGACCTCTTAACTATACTTAAAGGTGAGCTGTACGTTAGTAGCACTCAGGTGTCACACGCTAAGATGAAGTGGATAATCGCAAGAATCGGTGATGATAGTCTCATACTTTGAGAGGGGTATTGAGATACTTTAGAGGATTTGCTTGAGCACAAATTTCTAACACCGTTCTTCAACATTAGCGCAAGAGCTAAGTCACAAGAACGGGAAATTCTACTTCAGTTTCAAGTTTGGTATAATCGGTTTACCTACTTCCATTCAGTGGTTACTTAAAATAGCCTACAAAAGGGTTGGTAAAATGATAGCCAGAGAGAGGTTATGAGTAGAGATTTGAGCGAGCAGATTGATTCTCACGGGTAAGATCTGATCTAATTATTCCTCACATAATACTCAAGTAAGTGCGAAAGTGCAAATAAATTTCATTGTATAGATTTGTAGGAGGCAAGAGTCCAAGTGTAGTGCTGATCTCCCGACATGTCAAACCAGCAAGGGGGAAGGAGAAGATTCACCCTTAGACTTGCCTTTCATTCTCTTGAAATGCTTGACATAGGCATATTTCTTGAATTTTTTGTATAAGATAGGCCAATGCGGGAAGACAAATGTCATAACCGCAAGAATATACAGCGCTTTAACTATGCTTTTGGGTGCATTTCTATAGACACACTGAGTGGAAGTGATATCTTCAACCTTGTAATATGCATTATATTGAATTTCCCAGGGGGAAGTGGTTGTGAGGAAACTATATTCAAGGCGTGAGAAATATGTTGCTGATCTAGTTTAATGCTTACCCCACACTAACAATCATCACTAAGCTTATTCCTAAAGGAGCAAAGAAATTGATAGTGTATCTTACAATTCCGCGAGTGCACTAATTATCTAAGCTTGTAAGAAAGCTTGAAACTGCTCAGAGAGGATTGCTAGTTAGGGGGAAGCTTTGAAAGCTTCTAAATAAAGAAAATAGTGCATGCATTAGGGGGGAACTAATTCAATTGCTAGTTTTTGGGGGGAAGCTATGAAAGCTTCTAAAATCGAAGAATATGCCGCAAATACACCGAATTAGGGGAAGCTAATTCAGGAAGCGTCTCCTAACCAGAAGTGTATGGGTTACCTAGCTCGTAGCCTATTACATATTTCTTCTACAAAGTACTACAAAGATGATTCATGTTGGAGTGCAAGACTAGAAGTCAAACACCACAGAAGACGGTCATCAAGTCATATTGAACTTCATGCTAAAGTTCTTGTTCTTAATCATTATGTACTTGTTAGGAAAATATTGTAAGTAATTCCGTAGTATCGCCCGTGGGGGAAATTGTTGGGACTTTATTTTTACAGACGACATTACAGAATTACCATAGTATACCCATAACACCACACATAGACTGAGTGTTGTCATTACAGATGTCCATGTACGTGAGTGGTGGTAAAAATACCCCTCTATGGCTTCAATATAGGGAATGGAGTCATTTTAATCTTCATTCATATCATCTAATATCAACGTCATCTCTATCTCATTACTTCTCTCACGAAAAATGCTATCTTTGGTTTTGAGACTCATCAAGACCACCAGGATCATAGTTTTTCGTGAATTTTTCATTCTGCACCATGAATTCTTCTAATTTGACTCAAAGACTTTGAACATGTCCAATAAACCATTATGTAGCCCTCTGAGTTTGATACAGAGAAACCTTCATCTGTTGCTTAAGATATACTTCCTGCAAACTCTTGAGATTCGCATTTCACCAAATCTGGATTGATGGCACCCACATCTCTTTTGCAACAGTCCATCTTATGAAAATTTAGCAAATATCTTCGTAAAGCCATAAGCAAAGTGGTCCTAACTTTTCTTTCTCTTTCTCTAGCTAAGATTTCTTCTGCAGTCCTTAGAGGCAAAACCTTGATTTGACCTTGTGTATCTGTGTGATTGAATACATGATCAATTTATCCCATTTTGTATAACTCCTAGATTGGATAGTCTGTATGAGACCAAAATAATATTCCATTATTCATGGCCCATATATTGTATTCTACCCTTTTTTTGAAATAGAAATTTTGATTGTTGATACAGTATCAGGAGGTTGTTGTGTTGGTGTTGTGATGATGATGGGTGGTGTAGTGGTGTTGGAATTTCATCGTTGTGAACCAGAGTTTCTTTCTCACAGCTCGTGATGCCACTTGTGATCCCACGCGAACAGATCTTACGCAGCATGCTAAGAGGTGATAGTCAACTTGTATAAATCACATTGACTATATAGAAACACTGACTAATGAATAACTAATTGTATAGTGCGAGAATCTACCAATAGTATTAAAGAAGAACAATGAAGTACTAAACTTGGATTTTCTATAATCTGCTCAAGTGATTAAATTACTAAATAGTTAGATATGATTGTATGAAGATAGTATATTAGAACTAATCATCTCATAATCAATGTACCGTGAGGGGATCCTTTTATAGACTAAGGATAAACCCTAATAGGCTTACAAAATGCATAAAAGATAATACATATCTTTTCCTATAATATCTCATACATATCTCTTAAACAGTACTAACTATTTTCTACTACGGTACTAACTAAGCTCATACAAACAGTACTTAACATTTGTACTCCAGTACTATATAACATCGGTACTACTATTATCACTAACGGTAGCTAAGTCAGGAAATCAACAATATTAATCCTAGAAAGACATAATAAATTTTATCTGCACTTGAAAAAAAATGTAAAAAAAAGGACCCTTTCCCTAATACTTTGACACGGTTCTTTTACGAAATATGTAACTGCTTATGTGGATTGTTTGGGTTCTTTTAATCTTATCCTAATATTTTAATAAAACATTTTTTAGGGATATTTTTAAAAAAAAGGGTAAGTTAGTTTTTAGTGATTCAAGCTCCGCTTGACTTCAATTGGCTAGGTAATGCAAAACTCCGAGATTACTTCGCTTTATTGGATAAAACCCCACTCCTTATTCCCTCGTCACTATACAATACAAAAGCCCCTTTGACCCCAGCGCGGGTTTCCCCGACGACATATCAATCGTTGGAAAGTCGCTAACGACAAAATACAAGACCGACAGGCATTTATTACTCTTGATTTTGTCAAACGTTATAGAATGAACGTGATTCCCCAGCGACATGCGCTGGGAATATTTTCATGAAATATTAATAAAAAAAAATAGCGTAAATCGAAAAAGCGGAAATTATCGGCCACCAGACTTCCCCAAGCGACATGTCGCTGGGATCATAATTGTAATTAGTTTAGTGCGTAATAGTCCATAATTTGTTTGTAAAGCGTTGAATTGTACCAACTAACCGCAGCGACATGTCCTGAAACATAACAGCTTATTTATTAGGCTGGACCCTTTATAAGTTAACAAATATTCGGGTTGGCTTAGTTTTTCCCAGGCGCCATGTCCGCTGGGGGATGTTTCGTTTTGACTTATAAACAAACTAAACTACGTTTTTTAGGCTATTTTCGGTCCAATATTCCACATACTAACTAAATTTACTTCAAAGTTAACTGAATTTTACTCCTAGCTACCCCTATATGTAATCATAATACACGAAATGACCAAATCGATTAACGTTTATTCATCCTTATCCATCTCTAATGTGTCCCTCTATAATCCTTATCCATGCCTAGCTCATACATTGAAAACCTCTAATAGTCACCCTAGCTCATAACATTGTAAACACTAATGTGAACCCTTGCTCATACATTGGAACCTTTAATTGTTAAACCCTAGACGTCATACATTAAACCCTAATATGGTAACCCTACTTAAATGTGGTAACGAATCATAACCGAAGACGAAACATGATCACTAATCCAACATCCAATATTATCTCAACGATGATGTTGTTTCTTAATAAACGAACCTTTTTGCACCCTCGTTAAAACGTGGTTTTGTCCTTACTTTTAACGATTAGTATCAACAAACGGTTTTCTTGGTCCAAGTTGCTTACAAAGGAAAGTGTACAGACCACACTTGTTGACCCTATAATGCTCATAATAAACGTCCCTTGCTTACATGCATTAATTATTTTCATCATTAAACCTAGCCATACGTTGAACCTATAAATGTTGAAACCCTAACATCATACACATGAACCTATAAGTTAAACCCTAACTCATACATTGAACTACAATGTTTGAACCAGTAACTGCGATACGGATGGAACCTATTATTTGAACCCTAACTCATACATGGAACCTAATAATGTTAGCTTCAACATTATCTAGGTTCAATTATCGAGTTAGGGTTCAACATTGATAGGTTCAAAATGTATTGAGTATGAGGATCATAGATGACATAGTGTCCGACTTCTGTTATGATTCGTACTACCCAATGGTACGCATCCCCTTTGTTGTCCAAACATGACATAGACCCGTATCTTGGGGGTCGATACCACATACCGCAAATACTCTTTCGTTGGGCTACATAATCATCAAAATGCGCGCGTATTTTTGGGCTTCTGGAGGAAGTTATCTACCTAAACTAGTTTTTAAGAAATGATGTCCACTAAACGAAACCCTTGAACATCTAATGTATGAACCGTAACCTATCATAGATGGGCCTTTGAAATATGGAAATATGTGATTAGCCTCTAATCAATCCACTATAGTCAACAATGATCCTTTAATGTGTAACCCCAACTCATAACATGCAACCTCTAATTATGTAACCCACCTTAATAACTTGAACCGCCAATGTGTACACCCTAGCTCATACATTAAACCTCTAATTGTTAAACCCTAACTCATACATTGAACCTCTAATGTTAAACCCTACCTTATGTTTAGCGAATCATAACGAAAAGCCTTAACATGTTCACAGACAGGACCAACTTCAATATTATCTCCACGATGATGTTGTTTTCTTAATAAAACAACTTGTTGCACCCCTCGTTAAAAACGTGTTTGTCCTTAGGTGTTACGATAAGGTACAACACGGTCTCCTGGTCCAGTTGCTACCGAGGAAAGTGTACGGACCACTTGTTGAACCTATAATGCTATAACGTCTGCTTACAATTGCATTTAATTATTTTCATCATTAAACCAAGCTCATACGTTTGAACCTATAATGTTTGAACCCTAACTCATACAGTGAACTATAATGTTGAACCTAACATATTGTTCAATGTATGAGTAGGTTCAACATACATAGTGTTCACGTACGAGTTACTTTTCAACATTATAGGTTCAATGTATGAGTTAGTTTCAACATTAAAATCTCAATGTATGAAGTATCTATATCTACTCTCCATTTTATTTCAAACTAAGAGCGCGTGGTGAGAGAGCGAGAGTGAAGCGATAAATACGATTACACAACAACACACAAACAAGGACGTATGAGCTATTATAGGTTCAACAAGTGGTCGTCTGTACACTTTCCGGTAGCAACTGGACCAAGAAACAGGTTGTACCTAATCGTAAACCTAAGACAAACCACCTTTAACGAGGGTGCAAGGAAAAAAAAAAAAGATTGTTATTAAGAAACTACTTGCACCCCCCGTCGTGATAATAGAGGAAGTTGGAGAGCGAGATGGCGTGCATGAGAGAGCGTGACTCGTTATGAGTTCGTAACATAAAGGGTAGGAGTGATCTGCGCGCTATATAGGGAGTGCACGCGAGAAGATATACTACTCATTAGAGTAAGACGAATGTAGACTAGGGTTTACACATTAGAGGGAGATCTTCGAGAAGGGTGAGGTGCATATTAAGGTTTCGAATGTAATGAGGAGTACACATTAAAGGTTCAATGTAATGAGCTATTTGTTGATCTAAGCTAACACACATTGAGAGGTTCCCTGCAGTGAGCAAACCCTCTTATGATATATTACCGGTTTTATACATTAAGTTCAACGGATTTCTTTAGTGAACATCATTTCTTATAAACTAGATAATAACTCTCTCCAGAAAAGCCAAATACCGCCGCATTATTTGATGATTATTAGCCCATCGAAAGAGTATTTGCGTGTGGTTCGACCCACCAAGATAGCGTTCTATGTCATGTTGACAACAAAGGGGATTGCGTACCATTGTATGTACGAATCATAACAGAAGTCCAACATGATCACTATGATCCAACTCATACATTGAACCTATAATGTTGAACCCTAACTCATACATTGAACCTATAATGTTAAAGCCTAACATTATAGGTTCAATGTATGAGTTAGGGTTCAACATAATAGGTTCACCGTACAGAGTTTACGGTTTCAACATTGAGTAGAGTTCAATGTATGAGTTAGGGTTTAAACATTTATAGGGTCATGTTGAGTAGGTTCGACATTATAGTTCAACGTATACAAGATTAATGATGAAAATAATTAAATGCAATGTAAGGCAAGGACGTATGAGCATTATAGGTTCAACAAGTGTGTCTGTACACTTCCGGTAGCAAACTGACCAAGAACCGTGTGTACACTAATCGAACCTAATGGACAAACCACGTTTTAACGAGGGTGCAAATAGGTTGTTTATAAAGAAACAACATCATCGTGAGATAATAGTTGAAAGTTGGATCCTAGTGATGCAGTTTCGACTTCGGTATGATCGTACATAAGTAGGGTACATATAGAGGTTCAATGTAGGACAGCTAGGGTTACACATTAAAGTTTCAATTGATGACAAGGGTTCACATAGATTTCAATGTATAGCTAGGTTACCCATTAGAGGTTCATGTATGACTAGCAAGGATTAGGATAATAGAAGGGACAATTAAAAGATGGATAAGGATGATAAACGTAATCGATTTGGAGTCAATTCGTGTATTATGATTTACATATAGTGGGTGAGCTAGAGTAAAATTCATTAAACGTTGAAGTAATTTATTTAGTATGTGGAATATTGGACCGAAAATAGCCTAAAAACGTAGTTTGTTTAAAAGTCAAACGAACATCCCCAGCCGACAAGGGGGGGGGTGTCGCAGGGACAAACTAAGCCAAACCTCGAAAATATGTTAGACTTATAAAAGGGCCAGCTAATAAATAAGCCTGTTTTTTTTTTTTATGTTTCCCCAGGCGACATGTCGCTGGATAGTGAAGCAATTCGAAATCGCTACAACAAATCTGACTAACTACCACTAAACAATTTAACAAATGTATCCCCAGCGACATTCGCTGGGAAAAAGACTGGCGGGATAATTTACCCGTGCTTAGATTTACGCTAATTTTTTTTTTGAATTAAAATTTTCATGAAAATATTCCCCCAGACGACAGGTACGCTGGGAAAACGTTTCAATAACTTTGACTAAAGATTCAACGAGAATAAATGCACTTTTTGTCGTTCGCGACTTTTCCCAGCGAGATATGTCGCTGGGGAAAACCCGTGGGAAAGGCTTTTCTTGTAGTGAGACGAATAAGGAGATGAGGTGTTTAACCCATAAAGCAAGGTTCGAGTTTTCCATACTGCCCAATTGAATGTCAATGCGAGCTCGAATCACTAACAACTAACTTACCTTTTTTTTTAAAATATCCCTAAAAGTTTTATTAAAATATTAGATAAGATTAAAAAAGAACCCAAACCCAATCCCACATAGCAGTGTACATATTTCGGTAAGAACCGTGTAAAGTATAGGGAAGGGTCCTTTTTTTTTACATTTTTTTTCAATGCGATAAAATTTATATATTCCTATGCTAGATTATAATATTGTGATTCCTACTTAGCGAGTTAGTGATAATAGTTAGTACGGCGATAGTTATCAATTAGTTACTGCAGTACAAAATGTTAAGTACTGATGATTAGTTATACCGTTAGCTAGAAAATAGTTAGTAAACATCTAAGAGATATGTATAGAGATAGTTATAGGAACAGCGATATGTAATCTTATGCATTTTTGTAAGCCTATCTAGGGTTTATCCTTAGTCTAATAAAAGGATCCCTCACGGCATAGGTAGAGAGATTATTCATCTCATCTCATACAATCATATCTCATAGTTAGTAATCTGTAATCATATTAGCAGATTAATAGAAATCAAAGTTTAGTATTTATTATTCTTCTTAATACTATTGTGTAGATTCCGCATATACAATAAGTATTCATAGTCAGTGTTTCTCTATAGTCAATCTGTATTTATACAAGTTGGCTATCACCCTTAGCAGGCTGCAAAGATCTGTTCAGTTTGGGACTCACAAGTGGTATCAGAGCCTGTGAGAAACTCTGAGTAAGAAGAACAAAAACCAGTTATAACCTATCTTACAAAGCAATTCAATGGCTGGATCACAAGATGATATTCCACCACCACCACCACCACCATCACAAACACCAACACAACAAACTCCTCACACTGTTTCAACCATCAAACTTCCTATTCTCAAGAAGGGAGAATACGACATATGGGCCATGAAAATGGAACATTATTTAGCCCATACAGACTATCCTATCTGGGAAGTTATACAAAATGGAAATGGACCTGTATCAATCACCACAGATACGCAAGGTCAAATCAAGGTTCTGCCTCCAAGGACTGCAGAAGAGATCTTAGCCAGAGAAAGAGAAAGAAAAGCTAGGACCACTTTGCTTATGGCTTTACCAGAAGATCATCTTGCTAAATTTCATAAAATGACTGATGCTAAAGAGATGTGGGATGCCATCAAATCTAGATTTGGTGGAAATGATGAATCAAAGAAGATGCAGAAGTATATTCTAAAGCAACAGTTTGAAGGCTTCTCTGTATCAAACTCAGAAGGA
Source organism: Tanacetum coccineum (assembly GCA_026074375.1). NCBI lineage: Eukaryota > Viridiplantae > Streptophyta > Magnoliopsida > Asterales > Asteraceae > Tanacetum > Tanacetum coccineum. The sequence continues at coordinate 14,541 of BQNB010066705.1, forward strand.
CTACATAAAGGCTATGACAGGTTTCAAAGTCTTCTGAGTCAATTAGAGATTCATGGTGCAGGCGTCTCTACTGAGGATGCAAATCAGAAATTCCTTAGATCTCTACCTTCTGCCTGGTCTCAAGTTTCCTTAATCATGAGGACCAAGCCAGGAGTGGACAGTCTCAGCTTTGATGATCTGTATAATAATCTAAGAGTCTTTGAAAATGATGTTAAAGGCTCTACTGCATCATCCTCTAGCACGCAGAATGTAGCATTTGTCTCTGAGAACACAAGCAGTACTAATGATGTTAGTACCGCTTATGGTGTTTCTAATCCTTCTGGTCAAAACTCACAATATGAACAAACTTCATCATACTCCTTACTTGCAAATCAATCCAGTTGCCCTCAATTGGATCATGAAGATTTGGAACAGCTTGATGAATTTGATTTAGAAGAAATGGACCTGAAATGGCAGGTAGCAATGATTTCCATGAGAATGAAAAAGTTCTACAAAAAGACAGGTAGAAAGCTACAATTTGATGCCAAGGAACCGGTTGGTTTTGATAAAACCAAAGTCGAGTGCTATAATTGTCACAAGACATGACATTTTGCTAGAGAGTGCAGAACCAAGGGAAATCAAGATAGTAAGAGGAGAGATGTTTGGAACTTTGGAAATAAGGATGAGAGAAGATCTGGTAAGCCGGAGGACTCTAAAGCTTTGGTGACTATTGATGGAGAAGGTGTTGATTGGACCAGTCACTCAGAAGAAGAAGAAGATTATGCTTTGATGGCTTGCAATAGTTCAGTCTCAGACACAGAGATAACTTCTTGTTCAAAAGAATGTAAATAGTCTTATGCTGAACTTAAAAAACTTTATGATAAACAAAGAGCACAACTTAGTAATGTAAGCATTAAAATACTCTCATATACTCAAGCTTTAAAGAAAGTTGAAGCACAATTAGTTGCTCATCAACAAGGTCAACTTTGGTATGAGGAAAAGATAAGGTTTATGAAAATAAACTTAGATGATAAAACAGATGTCCTCACATACCATAAGAAACTTTTGGCATAAGCTAAAAAAGAAAAAGAAGATTTAAAATGTAAAGTAGAAAAATGGCACAACTCTTCTAAAAATCTTGGTAAACTGCTAAATACACAGATGAGTGCTAATGATAAATTTGGGGACTACTTTACTTAGTATGGTTTATGAAGTATTCTGCAAACATGAGAAGAACAGATGCTGATTTCTCGCATGCACCCCCGAACGAATATTCACCAAGCCCTGATGACAAGAAGCAGTGGTCGTTGGTGTGTTTTGACTTCTACAAAATTCCGCTGTGCACTTTGATGACAAGTAGAATATTGTTCAAGCTACATCAATGTTTCAGAATCTGCTCAAGATAGGGATGTTGGTTTGGGGGAAGCTGATTCAGAAACTTCAACAAAAAGGAGTCTATGAAAAAAGATTTTCAAGACATTGAGCATGAATTGGGGGGGGGAAGTTTAATCCAACCATGCATACTTACTATGTTCAGAATAACAAGTAAAGACAATGAAGATCCAAGCTGGAATACAAGTTTCAAGACCAAGAGAACTCACAAGACAACTTCAGCTTTGGAAGCGCTTTGGAAGACTTTATTTAATTGTATTTGTACTTGTTAGGAACATTGTAAGTAATTCCGTATATGTCCACATATTGGGGGAAGATTGTTAGCCTTAAAATATGGTGACATATCCGGAATTACATTAGTTTATTTATAGCGTGACACATAGGGACTAATAATGACAAGCTACGATAGTTGTGTGTCACTAGGACTATAAATACCCCCTCCATACTTCCATGGAGGGGTGAAGCTCACTTTTGTAAAAGTGTGTGTGTGTGTTTTCTCTCAACAACACACACAACTTCCCATCTCTTATCTTTTTCTCTCTAATAATATGGATACTTTTCTTTTCCATTTTACCAAGCCTCCGGATCTTGTGTTATAAGGGTGAATCGTGATAACAATTTCTCTCTAATAATATGGATACTTTTCTTTTCCATTTTACCAAGCCTCTGGATCTTGTGTTATAAGGGTGAATCGTGATATTATCGGGAATCGGGCTCGATAGTGAATCTAATATTGTATATGTTTCGGGTTTAATCCCAAGCAAAACCCGAGC
>BQNB010066705.1:18332-34461 GCA_026074375.1 Tanacetum coccineum
ACAAATGAGAATATTAATAAAAACAAATCCCTTACTTTTTAATTCACTTAGTCAAGAAGTAAGAAAACAAAGAAATATAAGAATCAAGAGAAGAGAGGTGTTACAGAGCAATTAGCAGTGGAAGACCATAAATCCCCCTCTTCTTGATTCACTTAGTCAAGAAGAAGAGGAAGCACCAGAAAGAGATGAACCCCCAAAATCCTGAAATAGGGTTTTCAAAACCCTAATCAAGAAAACCCCTAACTCACCAGATCGAATACCCAATAAGACTAATTTCAACAAAATCGTTGAAATCATAAACCCAATCACCTTAATCGACCAACCCAACAAGAATCCCCAATTTTCAAAAACCCTAATTTTCCAAGAACGATCAAGAATCAATGCCAAGCTCTGATACCATGTAAAAATGATATCAAAGATCAAAACTAACCACAAATCAACACAAGAATTACTCAACCAACCTCCCCTTTTATTATTTTGATCTAAAACACCTAACAGAAGATTGTCCTCAAACAAGTTCAACCAAACATACAAAAGAAATAATAGTCCCCAAACCTGGATGTTATTAAACCTCACTACAAACTCTCAATCACTCAAGACTATACAACCGAATCAAATAAAGAGATTGATTCAGTCTTACAATGAAAGACAAGAGAAGATTCAAATAAAGAGATTGAATCAACTACTAATATAAGAGAAAAGTAAAGAGATGATCAAAAGTGATTATGAACACAAGCGATGGAAAAAATATGAAACCCTAGCTCCTGCACCACCTTATATAGCCACATGAATTCCATTTTAGCCCTTGGAGAAAGGAACTTGACTCTTCTAGCAATAAACTACTTTAGCTCTTGACAGTCTTAGCCCCTGCACTTATAACAAAACTAGAGCAGATATAAGTTTGACTTTAAGTGTCAACTTAACATAAACCAACATTAATAACCTTAACACTTAACAAGGACAACTTAAGGATCATAGAACCATAAGTTTTCTTATAAAATTATTGGTTTGCTAAAATTTTAAATAGCCAAATGTCGCATATGAGACCGAGTTATGAAATTATAACGCGACAAAATATATGCATAAGGGTTTTTAAAACTTTAAACTTCCCTGCCTTAGTCTACCTTTCCCTTCCTAGTTATAATTCCATTTTTCTTGCTACTTTCATTCAAAGCTCGATGTGGGATGGTCAACCCAATCAAACTTTATCTTTTGAAACTGTGATACATAAGTTGACCACACACATGATATGGTTGAATCCATGCTTATATCCGCAATAAACCCTGGCTGGCGGCTTCTTTCACATGTTGTTGTTTGGTGTAAAAGGGAACCAATAACTTCTTCTAGATGATTGGCTGTTGGAAGACAAGATCATAAACCTTCCATTATTTTATTTAAGCCTATGTAAATAAAACTTAGTATAAAGTATTATTATTAATGCAGCCCTACATATGTAATATGGGTTTGCAGTAAAAAGTCTGCCGACTACAACTGACAATTTCCTTTTTTTGTGGGGCTAATAGGGCTAAGGCCCAATTAAACTCTAATATCCTAGTATATATATAAAAAACAAAACGTATGCCATTAATTCATATTAAAAAACTGCTTGGAGGAAAAGAACTTGCCGCAAGCCGTAATACTTTCGTTTGCGATCGATTCAATTCTATAAGTTATAGCTTATAACACATCAGTCATTGTCTACGACACGTTTCAAAGAGGTGGCAAGTTCTCAAAGATAATGTGAAAGGGTTGACTCTTAAGTCATTGTCTACGACTCGCTGGGAGAGTCGTGTTGAATGTGTCAAAGCTATCAAATTTCAACTTTCAGACATACGAGAAGCTTTAGTTCAAGTTTCAGAGAAAGATAACGATTCTGTAATCTAAAGTCAAGCAAAATCTCTAGCAACAAATGAACTTGGTGATTTTGAGTTTATAGTAGCAGTAGTAATTTGGTTTGAGATCTTACATAGGGTAAATTCAGTTAGCAAAAAATTACAATCTGATGATATGCTAATCAGTGTTGCTATGACAGAAGTGCAAGATCTAATATATTTCTTCAAGGATTTTAGAGTCACCGGGTTTTCTAACGCGATTGATGTTGCTAAGCAAATTGCCAGCGAAATGGATATCCATCCGTTGTTCATTCAAAAGCGTGTCATTCGTAGAAAGAGAAAATTTGATGATGATTCTGTGGAACAAGATGTTATATTATCTGTCGAGGAATCATTTAAGGTCAATTATTTCTTGTACATTGTTTATCAGGAAATTGCTTCTCTTACAACAAGATTCGAACAATATCGAGATTATGAGGATATGTTTGGTTTCTTATTTACTTGTGACGAGTTGAAGCTCTATAATGACGACCGTCTTAAGTCGTGTTGTAGTCGTCTTGAAGCTGCACTCAGGAATGGTGATCGATCTGATATTGATGCAAATGAACTTTATGTGGAGTTAAGGTCGCTTGATAATTACTTGCCAAATGAGAATATGAAGCCCCTTGATGTCCTAAATTTTCTAAAACAAGATGATTGTTATCCTAATGCAATAATTGCATATAGAGTATTGTTGACTATCCCGGTGACGGTAGCATCTGCAGAAAGAAGCTTCTCAAAACTGAAATTGTTAAAGTCTTACTTGCGGTCAACAATGTCACAAGAAAGGCTAAATGGATTAGCACTGATAGCTATTGAGAATGACATATTGGAGACTGTTAACTACGATGATCTAATCAACAACTTTGCTTCTAAGAATGCTAGAAGAATCGCACTATTTAAATAGTTAATTTTGATGCTTATAACTCGGTTAAATGTTTCTTTTAGTATCGTTGTTTTAATGTTTTTGGAATCTTAGTAATACTTTTTACACGTTATCAATGGATATATTCATAATTCATTTCTACGTTTACTTTTGGTATTTAGTGGGGCCTCCGTATAGTCGTGGTACAGGGCCACCGAAATCCACAAGACGGCCCTGTATCTGAGATAGTATTTGTTTCGAGTTGTATCTTCTTTGTTCTTTAGAAGAGATAGGAATGTCTATCTTCTTCTCAGTATTGTGATATAACTTTGTTAATTAATAAATTTTCACCAGTTCAACAAAAAAAAGGTTGATTGCTAAAAAAAACATTTAGATTTCTAAAGTAGTTATTAATACACAATACAGAATGACATGAACAAATGGTGAAACTTAGATGTCAAGAATGGTATTGATAAAGATATGAGAACTCACTTAAAAACAATGGTTGCTAAAATTAGTTAGAAAAGCTCCCAAGAATCTGATTCAATTTAAGTTCACATTATGAATTCTTTAATAACTTAAAATCAGAATTGGAAAAGTAAGGGAATCACCTTTAGCACCATGTTAGTATATAGAACTCTATATATTAAACAAGCAGTGTTGATCGAATCAGTTGGAAAAACTCTTCTCCTTTTCAGAGACATAGACGAGGGTTTGATTCTCACTCCTTTGGAACCAGCCTCTCTACCTTCGGGTAGGGGTAACGTTGTCCGCATCTAACATCCTTCATACCTTGTGGAAGACGCCATTGGGTACAATTGATTTTTATATTAGTGAATCTCATTAATTAGGTAAAAACTTTTAAACGCGTTACGAATCTGCATGCTAGCTTTTGTTTTAATATATAGTTCTAAACTAAGAATATAAGCATATGTTAAATCGATACTTTGTGACATTAAGTTTTATATCATATCCCATGTAAACACATTTGAGGCCGACCGACAGGCCGTGACCTTATAGTCTTGATGAACTCTAAGCACGAATACGAGCTAGTGCAGGTTTTCATCAGAAGAAAAATATTATGTTACCGTTACCATTAGAAAGCAAGAAATGACGTTCGGAACTATGAAGTCACTTGAGAACGTTAGTTATCGTGTTTAATCCTAACCGCCTTCAACTTTTGCATATCAGACATGTATGAGTTTGCACGGCATGTGTGGTTTTGTTAGCTTTGGTTGTACTCATATTTAACGCACGCACTGTTTATTTCTAAACTAAAGAACTAAAAATATGTCCATTTCATCATTATCACCCAGACACGTAGGGTCGAAATACTACATTTTGAAAGTATCTCACACGATTCAGAGATTATTACACACCCCAGAAATCCAACAGGTTTTTTGCCCGCTCTAAAAAAACGCCCATTTCATTATATGCCAACTACACTTTATGTGTTTGTGGATTCTAGCTTTTTACGACTACGGTTGCATATAAAGGATGCATGATTGGCCACCAAGAAATCAAAAGTTATACAGCACTCATCGTTGGCCGCGTCGCTGCCAAGAAAAGGTTAAGAAAAGCATGAATTGAATACGATGCTACTAGCAATTTGCTGAATATATGCAGGTGTTTTGAAATAAGGGGTAGATGTCGAAATATTGCGCCATGCTAATGTTACTATCAAGAATATTTTTGTTGTGCACCTACACGTTTTTATGTAATTTGATGCGTATGCCATGATCGTTTCATGCACGTACGTACGTGTTTTCGTGGGGTTGGCCCCTAATAATAACCAGATTGTGATGGGAAACATTTATGTTTTTATTCTGCACAATCAACTATCATGTCATGTACGTTCGATATGATTTTTCATTATTTCAAGAATATATATACATGGCTATATATACAAGTGAAAGTGTCAAATAACACGTTTATAAAGAAATACTAGAGTAAATTACACCGTTCGTCCTTGTGGTTTGGGTCAAATCCCTGATTGAGTCCTTAACTTTTTTATTGCCTAATTGATCTTTATAATGAAACTATGTAACACCGTCCAACCCTATCGTCCAATTCAGTTATCTTTTCCTGTTATCTCACTTTTTCGGCTGTGACAGGAAACGAAGAACAAAGGAGTAAGTTATTTGGTTTGAAGAAAGAGTTATTTTAGTGTGTTTATTCTTTGGTTCGTAGAAGAAATAAACCAAAAGGAGGTTTTGTGTTTGATGGGATAAAGAAAAGTGGTAACTATTAGGTGATAGATTAGTTGGTCTAAGCCCGTCTTTTGGGTTGGGTCCATTAGGGTTTCTTTATGTCTTATACTCTAGTGGTGAAATTCATAACCCATGAGGTTTCTATCATTCAACATTGTATCGGAGTGAGTCTGATCCTCAGACTTAGATGATGGCTACGTTAAGCCACCCCCTAAGCTACCCGTCAAACCTCATTGTCATGTTTCATTGATACACAAAACCTACATTAAAAACCTCCACTAAAATTTATAAAAAAAAAACTTTTGTCGTATGCAATTAATTCCTGATATAAAACCTCATGCAATTCATACCCCTTTGTCCTGGTTACCGATTTTTTTTATCTTTATTTCTTTTTTTTAGGTTTTGTTTGATGAAGTTGAACTACTGGTAATGTGATGATCCGTATAGAATAATTAGATTTTATTTTTTGTGTTTATTTAAAAAAAGATATTTTGGTTTATCTTGGTCCGGGATACTTTGATTTATCCTGTATGAAAAGCGGATACTTTCGTTTATCCTGGTTCGGGATACTTTGGTTTATCCCGTATGAAAAGAGAATATTTTTGTTTATCCTAGTTCGGGATACTTTGGTTTATCCCGTATGGGGTTATCAGTTCGTGATTTTCTATTTTGAAGATCAGTCTACGCTTGCTGTCGGATGTCTTCATCAAATAACTAGTTATGGCTTTAAAGTTTTATTTTGTTTTCTGCTCTCGTCCGAGCTTTTATGATTTCGCCGCTCGAACTGTGAAGGAGTATTAGAGGATAGGTTAGTAGGCCCTAGCCCTTTTGTGGGCTTAGGGTCCATTAGGGTTTATAGGTTATGTAACATCTATATATTGTGTCTCAATATACATTATAACCTACGGGGTTTACGATATTTAACATGGTATCAGAGCCAGTCTGATCCTTAGACCTAGGTGGCTATGTTGAGCCGCTTCTTTTATGTCACCCCGTCAAACCCTAGTCGTCATCTTTTATCCCTTTTCAAAAAAAATGTTTATGTTGGTGTTGAATGGTTTTAGACCTGTTCTATGATATTGTCTTGTTATTTTTTTTTTAAATTCAGGTAGAGAATACATTGGTTTATTCTTCGATAGGATACTTTGGTTTATCCTGGTCCGGGATACTTTGGTTTATCCCTTATGAATAAAGGATTTTGGGTTATCCGCAAAAAAAAGATACTTTGGGTTATCCCGTATAAAAAAAGATACTTTGGGTTATCCGAAAAAAGTGATACTTTAGGTTATCCCGTATGGAAGAAAAAAAAAAGATACTTAGGTTTATCCAGGTTTATCAGTTCGTGACTTTCAAGTTTGAAGATTTGTTTGGCGGATTTCTTCAAGAACTACTTGTGTTCGTGTGTGACGCTTCTGTTGTTACTTGTACCATATTAAGACTCCTTGTTGCAAATTAGTTTTTAATTAGCTTTAATGTTTTGTGTTTTCTTTTCCAGTCTCGTGCTTTCACGATTTTATCGCTCGAACTGCGAGGGAGTATTAGGTGATATGTTAGTTGGCCCAAGCCTGTCTTGTGGGTTGGGTTCATTAGGGTTTCTTTATATCTTGTACTCTATAAATAGTGACGAATAATATACATATAGATCTATTATATTCATATTTTTTATGTTAGTATTTACGTAATAAAAACAATATTATCGATTTTTTTTAGTTTTGTATCTTTGCAAGATTGCAAATTGTGATTAGAAAAAACTTCTTTTATGTCATGTTTTTAAAAAAAGTTTTGATTTTTATAAGTATGGTTTGTTATTATTTATGTTTAATTTATTGTAAACTCATTAAGGTTAGTAATTAATATATTAATAGCGGGTTCTTGATTATTCACATTAGTAAAATATGACGTAAAAATATAATAAAAGGGGAACAACGTGTATTTGGTGGAGCATTGCGCCCGAAAAGGCGCCCCGATAAGATCTCCAACGGGGTTCAGAGCGGGTTTGAGGGAGCACCTCGCCCCAATGGAGCGTCCCGGTAAGGTCCCCAATGGGAATTTGGTTGTGGGGGGGGGGGGGGGGGGGGGGAGGGGAGGGGAGGGGGACGGGGGAGTGTTGGTTTTGCTATCGTGGTTTGGGGATGGAGGGTGGCCGCCCCACCCCAAACCCGCCCCATTGTCATTCTTAGTATCAGCTATATCCATGACAGTTGATGAGTACATCTTCAAGTAATCTTCGACTTCCTTGACGATTTTTTTTACTCGAACACACATATGTTGCTCTCTAAAACTATGCTTGAGCAAGTCTTCATTCATTTAGCGAATCTTCATAACTTAGTCTAATTTATGTTTAAATCGACGAAAACATTTTGGCACTCAATTGGCCCAAAACCATGTTTATATGTGTCACACTGCCACATAAACAACTTCTAATATCAGCAAAATGAACTAGGACCTCGACCAAGGGTCTTGCGATCATTGTAAAATTTATACATCATTCTTGCGATCAAAATTCATTTGCAATCATACTTATAATTTTAAGTATTAATTATTTAATTTTCCGCAATCTAATTAGACAAAGCCTGCGTGCTTTTACGTGTTTTGGGTACTGAAACAGGACGAACTCTTTGCAAGTCCTAAGTACCTACACGCTACAAATTCAAAACATATAACACGTTGGAGAGTTGCTATCGCGTTTAACTTATAATTAAGTTTATTGCACGCTCAAGCCAAAGCTCGTATCAAGCTTGCTTATAAAGTCATGGTTTTTAATGAGCTTGTGCTTATTTCCTGCTGTAACTGAGTAATGGTTTATGGTTAAGGAAAACATAAATATCTAATGACGACGCATCCAACACCCTGAAAATTCACAATGATGAGAAGAAAAAGAGAATATATGCTCCATATACGGTCAAAATAGTGTCTGTCGAGTAAGACACAACCTGAGCAATTGATCAAATGAAAACAAAACACAAGACAAAAATCTCTTGGATCCTGAGTCTGCAGAATATACTCGAGACGCTGTCTTGTAATGTCACCAGATTCTTATTCCAGCACATAATGGTAGAAGCTGCTACTATCAATGATGTTAATCTTCGTCACCAACGCCATCTGGAGGTCCCCCTAGGCCTACCCCTTCCATCTGCATAACATCAACATCACATTTACCACTTGGCGGTGGACCATGTGAGCTAAGATGACTAAAACATACGAGCCGCACCTTATTAAATCAACTTCTGTTTGAGTCTTTTGGAATCGGTCCCTTCACTTTGGTCTTCCACCAGTTTTCTTCTTAAGTTTTGCATGTCTTCATCGCTCACCGCACCATTTGTTTTCCTGTTTAACTCATACGCTGCACCGATCTTCCTTTTACATTCTTTACTTGCAACATCATGAGAAATTACTGAAAGGACGATGTATTATGTGTCAAGGTAGATTAGAATTTGAAAACAATTAACTAAAGTTAAAAAAGAGATGACACTCACTTGGTTTCGGATAGTCTTTTCCAATAATGCAGTTCGCTTTTGCTTGAACGCTTAACGGAGCTGTCCATGGCTCGTAAATATACTCCTTCGGCATGTCTGTACCATAAGAATGATCACTACAGAATTTTTACTGTGGAACACTATTAAGCCGGGTGTTTGGATTTGCGTATTGAAACTGATTATCTGATTATATGCAATGTGTACTCGCGATAATTTGTTTTTAATTCTATAGATATGATTATTTAATGATCAAATAATCAGTTTCATACTAGCTGCAACAAAACCGATTTTCAATGATATGCATAAAGTGTCTCCTGTGACCCGTTTTATCAGAACGATTTGCTCCCAATGCACATCGCCAAACACGGCTAACAAAAACTAGCAAAAGAACCAAAGACACACCTTTTAGAACGGGAAGAAAGTGTCTGATGTACGCACCACTGGGATCATATTTCTTCCCAAATGTGATTGGAGAATAGATACGATGAAACTGACAAAAACAATAAGCACAAGCGCTTGTCATTTTTTATACTTGTAACGTGATGCTTTCAAATTTCAAATATGATGAAGTAAGTGTCGAAGTAATCACCTGGTAGAAAAACGATGAACATGAGAGCCATAACCAATTTCCATTGTTTATCGCCCAATCCGAGTCTACAAGTAGTCTTTCAAATACATCACGCCCTTTTTCCCAATGAACAAACTACGAAAAGAGACATATGTTTAGCCTTAGAAGCAGAAAAGATACAAACAATCGGGCGAGACACACTAACCAGATCTCCACGAGTTAAAAAACAAGCAACAGAATGACGTGCCAAATGGTGAATCCAACCCCATTTCCGAAGCTACAACAATAAGAATAAACCTTAATTGGAACTTTGTGGAAGTAAACAGATGCAAGTCATGCAACAACTAAGACGAAGAATGGTCTATATTTAGAAATTGTGATATAATATAAGTATTAACCTGAACCATGATGGCATCGATCCAAGGAAACCCTGTCCGGGCATCCCTCCATGCTGCAAGCAATTCATCATCATCGTTCCAAGGTATCTACAAAAACGTCAATTATGTTCTCTCTTCATTAGCAAAAAGTCTTATGTTCCTCTTCATTAGTAAGAAGTGATTACCTGTCTACAAATCGCGTTGCCCCTCATGTGATCGAAATTTGGAGTGCCAAAACCAACAGCGTAGAAAAACTCTCTCCATAACAACTGTAAAAGCCAAAACACAAATTAAGCCACTAAATACACAACCATTTAGTACTTTAAACAAAACACACCGACCTGCGCACGAAGGGAAACTGGTGGATCAGTATGGTTTTTGAACTCTTTTTCAATCTCTTTACAGCGCTGGTAAAAGTACCTTGAAGATAAGCAACCGAACTTCCATACAATTGCCGACAAAAGTGATTAGAAACTTAAGAAGACTTTTTATGATAAATGTAATAAAGAAAACTTGGTGACGGACCTACTTTTAAGTAGGGAGATAACATTGTCGTTGCAGGCTTTAAAAATGCAGACGGGTCACCCTTTGGTTTCTCAAATTTCGCAACCCATTCCTAATATTATGCAGCAGTTAAAGATCAAGGAGATACAACAAAAAATTGGAAAACAGTGTAGCCCATCAGAAAAATAACCTTATCGCTAGTTGATTCTTTAAGCCTTCTCAGTGCTTCGGTTTCACCCCCTCTAAATATAGGAGGTTCATCCTGCAAGATGTTGATTCTTGTAAGTATCGGATAAATGATTTTTAACGAGACTAAGCACTACTATTACATTGAACCCCATCTAGATCCGCAAGTTAAAAAAAAAAACTAAAAAGTTAACGTTGATAGGCACGCACCTCTTGAATGTCTTCATACCCAAGTTGTTGAACTGTCGGAACTTCTATAACCACACAATTTCCAACATCCCCTATAGGTGGAATTGTATCGAGTGTAGTAGAGAGTGGAGACGATAACCACTGAGGTTCGCCAACAAGTTTCAGAATCAGTTGGCAATTCATTGGCGGCTTTCCTCCATTCTGTTCATTAAATGAGATCATTTATGCTGAATATGTTCATTATGCAGTCTATTTTCATTTGTAGGAAAATCCTTAACGAAATGTACCTTTTCGATAATATGTGCAGGATTAAACAACGTATGACTCACTGGAGAGAATATTTCAATACCATTCTCTGAAGCATAGTTCTGTAAAAGTATGCGGTCAAATTCATAAGGGAATGCGTTGAAGTAAAGGTGAGTGACTAGTAAACAAACCGGAGAGATGATGATTAGACGATGCTTACCTTAACTCTAGCATCTAAAGCTTGATAATAGGGATCGGTATCATACTCAAAGCACAACCTTTTTATGTTCCACTGCAAGTTACATCATCATGTATCAGAGCTAACAAACTACTGTACAAAATTAAAAGGGTAACAAAACCCACATAAAAAAGTAAAAGGAAGTATCAAAGCCTAAGGGCGGCAATTTCGACCCACTTTACCTACAGGTTAGTTATTTGGTTCGGTTCTATCTCTAACGAATTCTATTAAAATGCAATATCACCTCTTTGACTCCCACCCCTTGACAAATACATGACTACTTACACAATGTAGGACTATGGGGTCGATCTTTGCGTGTTCTCAAGTGATTATGGCAACTTAGGTACTTTTACATTTATCTGAAACACGTAACACTCTCTTTGGTCCCTAAATAACCTGGATGATCTCCCTTCCAGACTCGAGAGTTACTTTGAAAGTCTTACCTAAACTCTAACTACCAATACTTTTAGCATGTACATGATACGTACCTCTCCCATACTAAGCTCGTATCAGTCCATAAGTCCAAGAGTCAAAAAACTACAGTAGCTTATAAGAGGAGACACACCCCACTAACCAATCTCATACTTGGCCGATGTGGGATCGTAATAGTACGCTTGCAATTTTATTTGACCTCTTTGGTCACCAACATTTCTATGTTACAAACAAGTATATAACACTAACTTTAGCTGTAAAGTTAAAGCAAATATCTGATCATTAATTATGAAACAGTACTAATTAAAGAATAAAAATTTCTTCTAACTAACTAAAACACATTTTTTCGGCTTATATAGCCGGCTATGGCTTATTTGGTTTTGGGCTTACGTTTCATAAACTCACTTTTTGTGGCTTATTTCGAAACTTTTTGTTTTATATAGCTTCATTATGTCATAATAAACTTATATAAGCCGAAAAGTTTTAAAATAATTAAGCCACAAAAAGTGAGCTTAAGCCCAAAACCAAATAAGCCATAAGCCGAAACAAACACCCCGAAAACTAATTACCTCTTTTAAACAACATATCAACTGCTCACCAGGTTCACCATGAAACACCAACAACTTCGAACCAAGCTTCTTCAAACTAGAATCCAAATCAACTAAACTCTCAAGCAAGAACCTGATCCGGTTCACTCCAGCCAGCCTCGAACCGGGCGAGAACGCGCCCGGGTCAGGCTTCATATAATGTGGGTCAATAACAAAAACCGGGTAGACATTGCTAGAGTTTTTCGCAACGTACTCGAGAGCCGGGTTGTCGTGTATCCGAAGACCCTTACGAAACCACATCAAAGAGTTGGACGCAGTTGTTGCCATGTCAGTTAAACGGGTTAGACGGGTTAACGTGTTAGAAGAAGCAGCGGGATATAGTTGCATTTATTTAAAATGTACCACGTTGTATGTTTTTTGAACGGTTTTTTTTAGCAAGTTTGTAGTTTAAGGAACAGGTTAAGAAATGTACCACGTTGCATGTCTATGTTTGGTTTGCTATATTCGACGTGGGATATTTGTTATCCATAAGTTTATAAATGGGCCTGAGGCTCGTAATAAAGACTTTGTAAGGCTTGAAAGAGTGACCCAAAACAGGAATAATGTTCGCTACAAAGAGTCCATTTAGAGATCGATATTTCATATTTTGAATCGAGTTGGAGAAAAGTTGACACAGTACATTTATTTAAATTTTTATAAACCTGTGTTGGTGTTGTTGATTAGATCCGTTAATTTGAGTATTGAATTTTAGGGATTGTGATTTTGGGGGAGAAAAATGTTTGTTATGAAATCAAAGGGAGGGGGTCGGCTATTTATAAAGGTCTCTCAAACTATTCGGATCCAACCGGGTCGAACTCAAACCGGATTTTGTATTAAAATTAAAGAGTTAATTACATAGATTGTTTTTGCGGTTGTCTCGAAATTGCAGGTTTCGTCCTAAAAGTTCGAAAATTACACTGATCGTCCATGTAGTTGTCCATTTTGAGTTGACCGGTCCTTTGACCATAACTCCATCCAAAATTTCGTTATCTTTTCTTCACGTCGAGGGTATAATCGTCAGTTCACATAGAATAATACCTTAAGGACCAACGTTGCAACACCACGATTCTATTTCCTCCTCAAACTCCCGCCATTTACACTAAACAGTTTGTAAATTTATTACACAACTACCCATTGCCCTTATAAATCTCACCCACCCTTTATTACACATCTTAGAAACCCTAATTTTAATCAAAGCAGCAGTTGATCAACAAGATGGGTAAAGGTAAAAGTAATCGTTCTTATCCTTCATGCTTATCCTTGAACTCATCAATGATTTGATCCCACCATCCAGACAATCTCACATTAAGCATTTTAGTCAAAGCATTCCAAACAACATAAGAAACACATGAAAAGAATAGATGATTATGTGAATCAGGGCATTTGTTGCATAATGCACACTTAAAGTCATCATTAGGTCTCCTAATTAGCAATTTATCTTGAGTCATTAATCTCTTTTGAACTGCTAACCAAGTAACAAATGCATGTCTTTGTATTGATTGTGCAAACCAAACCATTGAGACCCAATCCCTCTTTATCTCATTGCACTTCATATCTTTCCAAACATTCCTGATTTTAAACTGTTTTTCTTGACCAAGTCTATTTACCCATACTGCAATATCCTCATTACCTTCAATAATGATGGGAATTTGAACTTGCCTTAATCTTTCAAAGTCATTATACCATTTCTCTGGCCATACCCATCTTCCTTCTTTAATGATATCACTGACTGTACAATTATTACTCAGCCTTGCATCATATATATCCCTTGTATCAAGGAAATCACTTAATGGGCTCATAGAGCACCATCTATCATGCCATACATTAACTGATCTTCCATTTCCTACTTTCCACCAGATATGACTTCTGACTTTATCTCTCAAACTTAAGATATTCTTCCATCCCACACTGCAGTTACTTTCACATTGAATTTTCCATATACTCATTCCTTTCAACCTTTCCACGGAAATCTACTTAACCCATAGAGTATCTTTTTTTGCAGGTATATTCCATAAATGCTTGATCCTTAATACCTCATTCCAAACACCCAAATTCTTTAGGCCAAGCCCCCTTTGATCTTTTGGTTTGCATACTGCATCCCATGACACCTTAGCTTTCCCTTTAGTAAGATCACCTTGGCACCATAGGAAACCCTTTATAAGTTTATTTATCTCATATATGACTTGTTTAGGAAACAGGAATACTAAAGCCCAAAATTCTGCATAGAACTCAGAACAAAAGCAATAAGTTGCATCCTCCCTGCATATGATAGTGATTTGTTCTTCCAATCATTGATTTTAGCTTTAACTTTGTTCATTAAGGGCTTGCAATCATTGATACTTAATTGTTTGGTAATAAGAGGCACTCCCAAATACCTTACAGGCAATTTACCCATTGTGAAAGGAATGATATTTAGAATATTGTTCTATTCTGCATTAGATAGACCCCCAAAAAACACTGTACTCTTCTACATGCTAGGCTTTAATCCATCAATATCCACTAAATTCATCCAAAGATTGGTTAATAGTTCTCACTGATTCACAATCTCCATGACAAAACACAAGAAGATCATCAGCAAAACACAAATGTGTAATTTTTAGTTTTTTTGCATCCATTGTGATATTTAAAGTTCCATAATTTCTTTCTTTACATTCCTGAATTGCTAGCATAAATCATAGTGCAGAAGAATCTTGTCTTTTGACCAATAGTCTCCACCAGCAAGAACATGGATTGTCTTGTTTGAGAAATCAGCCAAACCTGAACCATATTGGTATTCCAACCCACCATAATTTTGCAACCTTTGTTATTATCTTCGCCATTAGTACATGCTTATCTTGAATGCTTATGATTATAGTACATGCTTATCCTTAATGCTTATTATTATAGTATATGCTTATTCCTTGCAGATATAATTGTGTTAAGTAGTGACAGTGAGGATATCAATGAGGGTCCATCAAAGGGAAAGGTGCCTAAGGAGGATATCAATGAGGGTCCATCAAAGGGAAAGCTGCCACCTTTAGGGTCATCTGCAAGGCCGAGGCCTGAAGTTAGTCCAGAATTAGCAAAGCTTTTAAGTATGGGCCACCACCAGAGTTGCTTCGTTGGTATGGATATGCTGATGTAGATGAATATCTAAAGGATGCCTTCTTTGATATCCCTAAAAAAGAGGCCAAAAATAAAAGTAGCATGGATACATTCCCAGGTAGCACAGATGAAGAAAGCTCAGACAATGAAACCCCTGTTGGAACCACAGGCAAGGACCTCCTTTTTAATGAAGATACCATTGAAAAGTATGTCCCAGTTCGAAAGTCTGCTAGTAAAAAAGACATCTTCAAAAGTCCAATTCCAGTCACAGTAGTTGTGTTTGGACTAGCCAATGTGAAGACATGGGATGAAATTGTCCAGAAAATTGAAAAAAGGCCACTTAGGAATTATGCAGACAAAGGAAAAGGGAAAGCAAAGGTTTAAAGTTGATGTTGCTGGTTTAAAGACTTGTTTCTGTATTTGCTGATCAAGTTTGTTAATGACTTGGTTATGTATTTTCTACTTGTTTATGTTGCCTAATGCAATTTGGATATGCATTTTGCAGTTTGTATGTAATAGACATCTTATCTAATCTATTAAGCCTTTATCTATGAAACTTACCCATCTTAACCCATCCGCATACAAACACTATCTTTTATACTTACACAACCTATATTTACATAAAGTAGTAAATTTGTGTCAGTTAATATATCAGTTTTCATAGAATCACAAAGAAGACAAAATTAGCATAACATACAAAACCTGAGTACAAAAAACTAACCTGGTATGACCCATTTTAACCCAACTTTCAATATCATAATAAGGAAGAATATTAATGAAACTAAGGAGTTTAAATTTCATCAAGGGTGCCATAAGTTGGGAATTACACATTTATGCTTTGCTGATGATCTTTTAGTTTTCTGTCATGAGCAAAAGTAGTGTGTTCTTTGGAGGAATAACAAAGGTAGAACAGAGCATTTTCCTTGATATAGTCCCATTTGCAGTTGGAAGACTTCCTGTGAGAGATGTACATTCACTCTAAAGGTATGGAAAGAGATACAAAGGTTGTTAAGTGTGAGTATGTCATATAATCAACTCACAAACACAATCCAAAATACATAACATCATACATAATACTAAAAACCATGATATATTCACATAATCAACATAAAGTTGAAACTTAAACATACCTCACTACTGATAACATTAGATAGGATTCAACAATAACAAAATTTGAATCCAAACTACCACTTAAGCAACAAAACCCAACACCATACATGTAACATTTCATATTTTCAGGTCTTTTACGACATCATCTATTTTACTAATTTTTTTTTCTCGTACGCGTTTACTTTT
>BQNB010066706.1:2435-32137 GCA_026074375.1 Tanacetum coccineum
GGAGGGCGGGTATCAGAACCGGTCGCTTGAATATCATCAGAATTACTAGACATGATTAATTGTTTATGTTATGATAAACTTTAGATCGGTATAATGATTAGTGATTGTATGTTAAAAGTGATAATTGTTTGTTGATAAAGGTGATATGTTGTTTGTTTGTGATTTGGTTTAGTTTAATTAAGTTTGCGAAATACAATACACAAGTCTTAGTCAGGAAATCTAGCAAGTCTCAGTCAAGAATTTCAGTCAAATCTCAATGTTGAGGATTAGACAAAACTCAGTGAGGTGTCCTAGACAAAACGCAGTCAAGAAGCAAAGACAAAACGCAATGTAGAAAAAATTTTGCCAGGGATTCTTTCCACCAAAACGCAATAAGGGTCTTTAACTTGGGACAAAACGTAGGACACAAAATGCAATGAGAAGGAGACAAAACGCAGTGACGTGTCTTGGGCAAAACGCAATCAACTCTTGAGACAAAACGCAATCAAGAAATTAATTGGGCAGAGTTTCTCCTAGTCAAAACGCAATGAGGGTCTTCAACTTGAGACAAAACGCAATACACAAAACGCAACTAACAAAACGAACTGCTGTACTACACTAGAAGACAAACCGCAGTGTACTATTCTCTGACAAAACGCAACTAAGAAACGTCTTCCAGGGAGACAAAACGCAATTTCCAAAAAAACTTCAAATCACCAAAAATTACCTTTTTGAACGTTTAAGCTTGGATTTTCTTGCATAACTTGGTACTAGAAGGCTAAAACTACACTAAAAACACTAACTTTAACACCACAAATGTGAGAATCAAAGAAAGCCAATGAGAAAACCATAAACCTTCAAAAACTAAATTTTTGATTAATTCTTCCAAGAGAAACGCACATACAATCTAAGTAATCATCCCATGTGCTCTGATACCAATTGTAGGATATTGGATATCATAACACAAGCCTAGGAATGATGGGTTAGCCGAATTCTAGTAAGAGAAAATGGGATGTTCTAGTGAGAGAAAGACACTTAGTGTGTGTTTGTTATACAATGAATAACCAACCCCTTTCAATGGCTGAGAGGGGGTTTAAATACAAGAGTTTATGTACCCTAAGTGGGCTATGGAGTGGGCTAACATGTGGGTAAAGACCCGGCCCAACGCCATAAGTCATACGGTAACTAAACGATTAATATTAAGACTACGAGCTAACCTATGCTAGACATAACACGGGGTGACCGAGTCTTTTTCATGATCCTAACAGATAGCGTCTCGACTACTCCGTTGAACATCTCATGTACAACGATAACATCTCGACTACTCCGTTGAACATATCATGTACAACGATATCAAATCGACTCCTTCGTTGAACTTCTCATGTATAAAGATAGCATCTTGACTCCTTCGTTGAACATCTCATGTAGAACGATAGCATCTCGACTACTTTGTTGAACATCTCATTTACAACGATATCAATTCGACTCTTCCGTTTAGCTTCTCATGTATAACGATAACATCTCGACTCCTCCATTGAACATCTCATGTATAACGATACCATGTCGACTCCTCCGTTGAACATCTCATGTATAGCGATACCATCTTGACTCCTCTGTTTAACATATCAAGGACAACGATACCACATCGACTCCTCCGTTGAACATCTCATGTACAACGATACCATCTTAACTCCTCCGTTTAACATATCAAGGACAACGATACCACATCGACTCCTCCATTTAACATCTCATGTACAACGATACCACATCGTCTCCTCCGCTGTATATCTCATGTATAACGATATCAATCGACACCTCCGTTGAACTTCTCATGTATAACGATAGCATCTTGATGTGTCGTTGTGTGGTGTATATTTTTATGATTCAAGTTTTAAATTTATATTTTGCCGACTTAACAAAAAATAACATTTTAACGGGCAGTGTACCCGGTTGGTGGTAGATTTGTAGAACACTTAAAGCGAGGTTAAATATCATAATTTATTTATATCTTGGTTATCTAATCTAAGTTAATTCTAATGTAAGTCAAACCTATGCTAATCCTATGTTAGTTCTAATCCTAATTCTAACAGGTAAAAAGGGGGTTTTTAGCCTGAGAGACTGGCACGGGTTTGGTGGTGACTACAATCAATTCAAGACACTTTAACCCACACAAGCAAATTTACAGAAGATAAAAGAGCGGCCAAGCCTTATGATAGAAAACTGTATTAGCCATCATTAATCCAATTAGAAGTTGGTTTGTTTATTCAGTGCAATGATTACTTATCTCGAAGAGGCATATCATTTTTAGACTTAGGCGGGACTTCATCCTAATACATAGACACATTAATTCTGTCATAATTAAAGCATCCGCATAAAGCATCCTTATTTGCTGATTATAATCTATCTTCGGGATTAAAGCAACGATGATCTTGTTAAACCTTAGCTCATAAAGACTTTACCCACTTACTTCTTAATGGAAATTTATACTCTAGTAGTCCACTTGTCCAACTATCCAATGGAATTAGAACATTATTTATTGAATTATCTAGATTCACCTACTAGTCAACATGTTCAATAAACCATAGGCAATTTCTGTTAACTAGTTAAGCCAGAAGCGTATCCTTAGCATGATTTTAGAAGGACAATATTTGTGATCATATGATTCTAGATGTATAAGTTACTATATGGAGAGCTATCCCGACATCTAGATTACTTGGTCCGTATCACTAGATCCAGTTGAATGATATATTTCATACAAAAGCACGTAAACAAGTATATTGATAAACATAAACAAGCATACAACGATAAATTAAGAAATCGAGATATAAACAAAACCAAACATTCAGATCTTCATAATAATGGCTATTACCCGAAGGTATTAGCCTTCAAACATTAAAATTAATAAAAGAGTAAATGTTTTAGCCAAGGTAAACTAACCGAGTTAACGAATGATACCAAAAACTGAACGATTACAAAAGTATAAGAAATTACACGTTGTCTTCTATGGATTGGAATGCGTTGCAAGACCTCTTCTGCTCTTTTTATCCTCTGAAAATTGACTTTTGTGGTTTAGGTATTGAGAATATGATTTAGCACACTTAAAACTTGTTTTTGAGTTTTGTATTTATAGGGTCTCGAGTCGGTGTCGATACGGCATATCCAAGGTTTTGGATACGGCGTATTAGAGTTTCTTGGAGTAGGGATGATTTGGATATAATAATAGTATATATATAATAAAATATATATTCTAAAATAATACCAAATAGTCATAATATAGAGAGTTTCCCGTTTAATATAAAATTGCTTGAGGACAAACAATAGTATATTTCCCGAGTGTCGTATCCCGATGAGAAGTGAATTTGAATTTCATGAAAGTATTTTGTTTGATGCTTGAATATCAAGTATTTTTGATTTTAATTTCTAATCCTAAAAACGCAAAGGAAAGCAAATTAAAACAAACAATCAAATAAGGAAACTAAAGACTTAAGCTAAAAACGATAACGGGAATTAAAAACGCGTCTAATTAACCAACTATGACAAATTTAAACCCTAAAAATGCAAATTTAAACTTTTTAAATCCTAACTGACTAAAAATAATTTTCAGAAAAAGAATTATATTTTTTTGGTTTTTATTTTATTTGTTATGAATTAAAAACAGTTTTAATCTAAATTAAATATTAAAAATAGTAAACTAATTATTAAAATTCTAGAAAAGTTATGAAAAGTACTATGAACTAATCTAAACTTAGGAAAAATAAAACGGGAAAATAAGCTGAAACAAATAAGCAGTTATAAAGCAAATAAGCAATTAAGCTTAAAACCTAAAAACGACTATAAGAATTAAATAGCACAAAGAAAGAAATGAAAAAGACCCTAGGGTAGTTGGTTAAGTGTTGTGTGTGTGAGGTGTTGGATGTGAAAGGGAGAGGTCACAGGTTCGACCCCTGTGACCATCTCTTTTTACAAAACATTCTATTTTTTTATTTTTCTTTTGAAAAAGCTAAAGATAAGCTAAAATAACAAACTTTTTCTGAAGAACTTTTTGACAATGCTGAAAAATAAGCTAGAATTAAGCAGATTAAAAGTGTCAGTTTCAAAGATAATAGCTTATGACTTTAAAGCAAAACTGTTTGGCTTTTTAGACTTATTAAGCAAATGGAAAAACTCAAAAAGCTAACAAAAAGATCACTACTAAGACTTAATAAGCTTATAAGACAAGAAATTAACTAATAATCTCAGCTGAAAAGCTAATGAAAGCTAAAAGCAATGCATACTTAAACTAGCAGACCTAAGGACAAATGACTAATTTTGAGCTAAGCTTAAGACCTAATAAGCACTTGAAATAAGGTATAAGCTAAAAACAGATTAACTTAGGCATCCAAAGAACATATAAAAACAAGATTTTAAAAGAACTTAAAAACTGACAGACTACACTAACATATTTTTTGCTTTTTAGGTTTATATGAAACTTACAGCTTAAAAATAAGACCAAATAAGCAGAGAAAAAGTTTAAAAGCTAAAAACAGATTAAGAGTTTGACTCAATAAGCTAAAACTAACTAAAATTAAGCTAACTTTGACATAAAATAAGCTAGAACTAGGGACTTAAAAAAAGACAGAATACTTATGTTTTTGGCTTTTTGGTTTTTGAATGAAAAATAAGCTATTGCAACCCTAAGAATAAGACTCAATAAGCTAAACTAAAGATTAAAACTCAAAAATAAGCTAAAGATTTTGGCCCTAAGGACACAAATAAGCAACTAAAAGAAAAGCAAAGATGAAAAAGAAAGTCAGTATATGCTGATCAAAATCAGTATATATTGAACCTTGTTTTTGAAAAATTTCTACTTTTAGCCCTACATTTAAGCTAGAAAAGGCTAATATGAAAACTCAAAAAGCTAAAACATATCAAGCTTGATGCCTAATGATCTTATTTTATCAAATTCAGACCTTAAATCCAACTAAATCTAACTCAAAATTGATATTGAAAAATGGATTTTTAAAACTTTGGCCAATTACGCAATATGACAATGAATATATGCAAAACATTCGAATTCCATAACTTAGCATCCCTGCTAATCATACACCATGACATAGCATCCCCGTGCTAGTCATCAAGACAACATATACCCATGCTCTTGGAGTCGCAACTTCGACGTCACCCGCACCTAAAGCCTACTAGCTAGAACATTTACTTAGGGCAAGACCATCACAAACATAGCAAATCCATGCTAATCACATACATTGCCATGCACCTCGATGCACGCAAGTACAATCAAACCACATAATATTCACATAGCAATCATAAGCACATAACATTGTCCAAAAAACAAAACCACGTTTCGCACAATAAGAAAACACATTCAAAACAGTTTTGAGTATCATTTTTAACCAACGAAAAAGATTTAAAAAGTAGGGCTACGAGAACTCACCTCAAGCAAAGGTGTCTATCAGCAAACTCAATATCACACAAGCAAATGCAACGACATTCGAACACGACCTGGTCCAATTAATGTTCCACTTATTCTTTTATGACCAAAACAGTTTTCAGGTTTGATGCATAGAGGTCAGATGCGTGTTGTACGGTCATCCTTAACGTTTTCAGTGGTGTGATGGTTGACGACTTAGTTTCAAAAGATAACATACTTCCAGCTCATACCTTAGTATAATATATACTTTATACATTTAATATTACTGTAGATTAATATAAAAAAATTCTTATAATAAACACTTATAAATATACTCCGGTAAATTTATTCGGTACTCTTAGTTACCATTAATTAATCATTTAGATTATAAGAAATAAAACGTTTATTTATGCTAAATAATTCAAGAAAGTTTGGCAAAAATATATTTTTTTGTCTTTTAGTCGACGTATTAAAATAATAATATTTTATTATTTGATCGTAAAATCGCGTTTTGAATAAAAATTCTAAGTGTAGACTTTTTATAAAATTTTGACATGACCAATTCGTTTATACCACGTTTTCCAAGGTTTTAAACCTTAATTTCAAATATTTTTCCACAATTTCACCATTTCCCGACAAAATACCAAAATCTTATCTCGCAACGTTTACCAAAGCATATTTCTACAAAACGACTTTCAATATCATTTCATAAGTATGTTTCACTTTCCAAAAGTCCGCCAAAACCCTTAAAACAACTAGTTTACGCTTATTGGGCCTTAAGGCCCAATAGCGGCCCATTAAAGTATCCGTAGATATATAATACGATTTAAGCCCAAAACTAAGGCCCATTAGTAAAAATAAGCCCAAAACAATAGCTAACAAAATATTCCGAACCACAATAAGAATAAAATAAGCACGTCTGAATTGTACTTATTGGGCGTGAGCCACATAAGCTTCCTTTTAAATTATATATGCTTTTAAATAAGTAATAGCTTACGTAGTATATTCGGTTATTCACATAAGCTATCAATTTAGTTACAAATATACGACATACGATGGTAAATAACCAAAAAATACCTTTTCTGGTACTCCTTCAATTGCCGAGAGCTTTTAAGCCCAATATAAGCTCTCGAAAATGCTATTAAATAAGCCAAACTAAGTCACTAACCAACATAAGCTAAAATAGCAACTAAATATTTTACAACATACGATCCGACATAATGCTACAAAACAATTTATCTCTTTCTTTTTATTTCGAACCTAAACCGCACACTTATTATCTTTTCATAAAACTTTTCGTGTTCGATATTATCAATTCGCACAGTAAACTAGCTTCTATGCAATCATTTAATCTCAAAGTACTCGTTAAATGTAAATTTTGTATATTGAAAGAGGTGTTTTGAAAAGCAACCGACTACCCAAACGTAGTTTAAACAATAACCCGAACACTAGATTTAACCCGGAAAACTCTCATGTTTTTTATCAAGTTTCAAAAATTTTAGTGAGTGTGTGTGTTTCATGTCGGACGAAATAATGGAAAGAAAGAAAGAAGTGTGTGTTTTTGATTTTGAAAGCACAATGAGAAGTGTGTGTTTAGGATGGATACAAAACCATATAAACCAAATCTGTGTACCAACAAAGGACCAAGGAGCTAAAAATAAGCCATCCTTGTCCCCTTTGATTCTCGAATCCTGATAGGTAATCTAGGGGGTTCGGGTTGGTTCGTTCTTTATGTCGGGTTTTTCTTAGACTCCCCAATCTTGACTCATATATTTTTCGAAAGGTTCCTAGTATTTTTATCACTCTAAAAAATCTTTTCCCATAACTTAGAGTATTTACACTACATATTTCCAAGTTAAACTTCCCAAAACTCATTTTGAACATTAACGGACGTGTCGGGACTCGTTTTCGGCATTTCAAGCTATACACGAGACAAACCTCCCAAAATAAAATTAACACATATAAAATCCTCTAAAAAGGATTATCACAAGCATAATACTCATAAAATAACCACAATCACATTCATTCACCACTGTCAAACGGTACTTGTTCTAACAAAAACTAACAAAAGTCAAATAGTTAAAGGAGTAAATTAGAACATTCAAATCTCACAAAAGGGAAAGGGTTACATTCTACCCCCCTTAAAAGAATTTCAACCCTGAAATTCAACTACTACTAGCACTAAAAATATGCGGATACTTAAGTCTCATTTGATCTTCACGCTCCCACGTGAATTCAGGTCCACATTTCGAATTCCACCGAACCTTGACGATGGCAATTCTACTCTGCTTAAGCTTCTTTAACTCTCGCTTTAAAATTTCCACCGGTTCTTCCACAAAATTCAACTTAGCATCGACTTGGATCTCATCTAAAGGTACTTGCAATGTTGGATCAGCCAAACACTTTTTAAGGTTCGACACGTGGAACGTGTCATGAACACCATTCAATTCCTCAGGCAACCTAAGTCTATAGGCTACTAGACCAATCCACTCAGTGATCTCAAAGGGTCCAACAAACCTAGGTGCTAATTTCCTCTTCTTACCAAAGCATACCACTCCCTTCCAGGGCGACACTTAACTCTAAGGGTTTCCTCCTCTTATTGGCATAACTTTTCTGATAATCACGCGCAGCCTTAAGTCTATCCTTAATCTGCGAGAACTTCTCAGTGGTTTCTTGCATTAACTCAGGGCATATCAATTGTCCCTCTCTAACTTCTTCCCACATAATTAGTGAACGACACTTCCTACCATATAAAGCCTCAAACGGTGCACATCTCACTCTAGAATGGTAATTGTTGTTTATTGGAAAACTGGGACCCCAATTTTGGGGGGGAAGAATGACATCAATTCCCGAAGTCTAGGATGCATGTCTTCCAAAGTCTGGATAGTACGCTCACACTGACTGTCGGTCTGAGGGTGGTAAGCCATACTCATGTCTAACTTAGTGATAATGCCTTTGCTTTGGTTGCTAAACCGTGTTGTTGAAATGACTATCACGATCAGAGATGACTGAGATCGGCACGCTGTGCCTAGCAACAATCTCATTCAAATAGATTCTAGCTAACCTATCCATCTTATAGTCCTCACTCATAGGTAGAAAATGAGCAGACTTAGTCAACCGGTCCATAATGACCCAGATTGTGTCATGCCCACTACTAGTCCTTGGTAACTTAGTGACAAAATCCATTGCTATCCTTTCCTATTTCCATTCAGGGATCTCAGGTTGCTGTAGCAAGCCAGACGGCCTCTGATGCTCAGCCTTAACCTTCAAACAAGTCAAACACCTACTAACATATACAGCTATATCTTTCTTCATTCCCGGCCACCAATACCTATCTCTACGGTGATAATACATCTTATCAACTCCTAGGTGTATATAGTACTTTGACTTATGGGCTTCATCCATTATCAGGGTTCTCGCATCACCCTTCACAGGAACTCATATTAGATATAGGTAACACAACGCTCCATCGCTCCTACGTTCTATCCATTCATATATCCACCCCCCTCCAGTCCTTCTGTAATTCCGCAGACTTATAGATGCCTCTTCTGGGTCGCTATTATTTACTTTGATACTCGACTGAAGGGTCATATTCATAGATCTAATTCTCTTAGGTTTGATCCTCTCCTTTCTACTCAAATATCGGCTACTACATTCGCCTTACCAGGATGGTAGCAAATTTCGCAGTCATAGTCGCTGAATAGCTCTATCCAGTGACGTTGACGCATGTTGATGTGCGGTCGTCGTAGGACTTCTACACGAGAAGTTTTACAACTCCCTAAGCAGTGCACCTAATCGTTGTAGTATAGTATGGGCAAGACTCGGGGGTTCGTTTATCGTTTTTGAGGAATAGGTTGGTAAGGCTTGATCACGGTCTAACAGAATTCTAAGGGTTGAAGGAAGATTCTTTTTGTATTTTTATATTTTATGGAAAGCAAGTAAATCATATGTTTGAGAGATTGGTTGGTTTTAGCTAATAAACTAAATATAATTCTACGCTAATGGTGATAACAATAAGATAAAAGATTGTGTCTATTTAATCATGTATTACTCCCTAGATTGCTTCTCTTAGTGTTGTTGCCTTGTCACCCTTGTGATAATCTGTGTAACTATTTCCTAAAGCATAAACGAATTACACGAACCCACCGTCTACTTAGTATGCCGCTAGAGCAAACGCACATGACAAGATGTATGATGACTATTACATGCCCCTAGAGTTTACTAAGTGCAAGTAAATACATTAAATTGTGGATCAAACCATATTAGGGGGCAAGGTAGTATGAAGACTATTACTCAATGGTATCGTTTCTACACAATCATGTTTCCCTAGACATATCAACAACAATTATAGACAGAAAGCTGGTTTTCTAAGACCTAATGTGCACATCCATCACAAGAAGCAACATCACTAAGATCTACATTCTAGGTTTCATACAATCATAAATAAACACAATAATAAGTTTAGCCAAGTATATTAAAGATAAAGCAAGAACAATAGATGAAACAAAACATAGATATATTGAATGATTAAGTAAACCTTACTTGATTAAAACATGAATTGGAGGAAGTACAATATGATTTTTAGGCCCTAAAATCGTCTCCTAAAGCTGCTAAACGAACTAGGGTTCATACCCCATTTTTATTCTAAAGTTACACACTCAAAACCATAAATTCGGGTTTGTATATATAGGAAAATCGATGTGACGACGTCGCGTTTTAGTCGTGACGCCGTCATAAGATGAATCTTCTAGATCTGCGTTTGAGTCGGTGAAGGTTGACGCCGTCATGAAAGATGTGACGCCGTCACTTGATGAGTTGTGATGGCGTCGTGTATAGCTAGTGACGCCGTCTCCAGGCTCTGTGAGCACAAATCTTCAAGAGTCTTGGTGTTGGTTTGTAATTCTCAGTGTGTTTTTCTCCAAATGAGCCCCATGTCACGTGTAATTTCATTCCAAATGTCTTCCAAAGAGAAATACCTGAAAATGAAGATGATAGTACCTATTTTGGGCATAAACACATGATTTTGGGGGTTAAACGATCCCGAAAAAAGTGTATAAAATAACACCTCATCAAATACCTCTACACTTGGGATTTGTTGTCCTCATGCTAATGGGTTTTACCTAGGACAATAAATTATTGAGGGGGTCTATTTTACATACTTTTTTAAAATATTCTACAACACAACCTTATAGACCCTATAATTATAAAGCACGAAACGTATATTGACTAAAAAAAACAAAAAAAATATAGCGCCTCACTAATTGTTTGGGATTCTTTTTTCACTCGGGTGTACTATTGAATTATAACTTTTCGGGAAATGGGAAAATCACACTCATTACTTATATTGCATATAAATTACCATAGGCTTGGTGAAGGATCAAACCTCCACTGCTAGGCACAAGTATTAATCATTACTATCTAAGAGGTCTTTTAAAGGGTTGTGGGGTGTAGGGGTAAGATAACATATAATGGAAACAGAAACGGATAGGATACATTTGGGTGGTGACTTTGGGTGAATTTGGAGTGGAAGGGTTAGAAATTATTTACACGAATACACTTGGTTTGGTTGCTAAGCCAAGACTCGGACGAAGATATACAAACCCTACACAACTCTACATCAATCTCTTTCTTTTTCTTTTCTCTTTTTTTGACATAACATAATACAACATGGGGGTTTATAATACCTACCCCTACACTTGAGCTTTTACATGATCGATATATACAATCTAGCTATTGACCCGATTTGAGGTGGATCAAAATAACATGGAGATCATTTAACAAACAAATGGGGGTATTGACTTAACTTTTTCTCCCCATTCTTCTGTGAAATAAATACTACCATAAATCCCAATCGTCCCAAAACTGTATTGACAAGGATAAGGACTTAGCAACCGTGTACTCAATAATTAACTTGGGTTAAACATAATAATGTACTAAAGGAGAGTATGTACAAGGTAGGCTAAGGCTTTTTGGGTGTAACGATTGGTTTAAGAGTGACAATGCTCTTCATTAATAATCTAGAATCCACCAGAAAATTATGAGAACCGTGAAAAAAAGATAGGCTCGGAGGGTTGTACTAGGGGTATCCTACACTAAAGGTGAGTGCATGGTAAGGGTGTGGGACATTTATATGGTCGGTGTGACCATCATAACAATTACAGGTTTAAAACATGGGTTAATCCTAATGCCTCTTATCAAGCAAATCCTAATGCTTACTATACGGTCTCGGGATACAGCACAAAAACCAGTTCTAGAATTTAATATACTACCGGTATACTCTTATAATCCTAAAATAACTGATACCATTGTTCCAAAAAAGGCGACAAAACCATGCATACACATCTGTAACGACGGAATAGACACACATGATTGCTCACTCCTGAACTCGAACAAGCTAAAGGTATTATATCTAAGGGCAAACCTCACATTGTGAGGGTGGAATTTTAAGGGTTTTTTTGTGCTAGTCATATAAATTTCTATCCATAGGACGCTAATAATACTCGGTTTTCGTTGGTATGAGTCGTAAAAAAATTTAAATTTTGGTAAAAATCACCCTTTTATGCTATGTTTCGATATATTACCCATCTTTTTAAGGACAGAGCAAATGACAAATTAAAGAATAGTTTCTAAGGCTTATTTTCCCCCTATACTTAAGTTAAACATTGTCTCTAATGTTCTCTAGAAGTACCCGTTAAAATGAATAAAGGGAAAAGAAAACAAGGAAAAGAAACTAGTACTCCCCTGGTTTACTCAATAGTAGAGAAGAAACATGCGATAACTGGTTAAATCATCCTCCAAGAATCACCCAATGAAACTTCCTAAGAACTACCAAGCTTCTCCTCATCAAATATAACCTGTAATCAAAGATAATACAACTATACCAAGCATAAAACGTGCGTTTTGCCAAATATACAATATGAATTTAGGGTTTGACTTGATAGATAGGATGAACGAATTGTTAAACTCATTAGGTTTTCCAGGTTAACAGCAGAATAATACATATATTAAATGTGGTGCAAGTTTTATTTTCAAAAATATTTAAATACTTTTAAGTTTTCTAAACCTGAGCGTTTGACGCCGTCGGGGTTGTGGTGACCCCGTCATAGGTGTCATGGTGACGGCGTCGCGTGTTAATCGTGACACCGTCTCCACAGTCTATGAAAACGAAATTTTTGTTCTTGATGAAAAATTTCCCGCACTTGATTCCATAACTTAATTCCTGTATAAGTAGCTGTACAAAACCTGAGATTTAACAATTCAATCCTATGACTCAAAACTAACGCGAATTAATCTTAAACAATTCACTGAACATGTTTGAATTTGGCTCAAAAGCCGGATAAATTCCCCTGCACTTATTGTTTGCAAAATACCTTTGATTGAAATTAAGACGAGGTTAAAGATAATTCAAAGCATGATTACAAGATAGTTCAAACATAATAAAACAAATTATGAAGAATAAAACACACCTGACACTTCTAATATGCAAGAAAAGTAAACTGGGTTGCCTCTCAATAAGCGCTTTTCTTTATAAATGAGTCTTGTTGCTAGACTCGAAGTCACATGCCCTTACGTGTCGTAGAATTGGTCTAAGTCGATGATCTCTCTTGTACTTTCTCTTTCGGAGAGCTTCCTAGTGGTTAGGTTTGATTGAAGGGTTTTGGTGAATTCCTCTCCGTCGGGGTCGATCAATCTAATCTTGGCATGCCATGCTCCATCTCCGTTTTTGGGTGGTTTGTTCCAGTTAATTGGTTTTTTAATTAGGTCATCCGACTCCCCATGGTTTCACTTAGTTTAATGTGTATTGCATCCAGAAAATTCTACCATTCTCCTAAACACTAAGGTATCCTTGAAAGGATTAAGCTCAGCGTCTCTAGAAATTTCCCATTCTCTGGGAAAATGGCAGTCTAAGAAGTCTTTCCTAGCATAGTAAGGGGGTTTTGCGTCTATTTCATCTGAGCTAGGTCGGGGTTTACAGGATTACCTTTTTCTAAGTGTGGTCCAATAAGGTGCTTCCTCCTTACCTAATTCTTTCCCTTTTACACCGAATACCGACCTAGTGATTCCTTCTACCTAATCGGTTTTATTTATGGACATCCTACTATTCATATAACAGCGTTGTTCGGTAGCTAGGATCCTTTTCCTACATAGTAAAGGGGATTAGTATCGGGGTCCTTTTTCATATTGAGTACGTAGAAATCATTTAATAGTTTTAGTCTTCCTATGTAGACCTCTACGTCTTTAACGATTCCGACGGGGTAGGATTTGGTTCCGTCAGCCAATCCAAAGATATGGTCAGTCTCCTCTAATAATCCGATGTTAAGCGTTTTAAAGAGGTAAAGTGGGATTATGTTTACGCATGATCCTAAATCAGCTAGTGTGTCGAAAGGTTTTGAGTCCCCTAATCTACAAGGTAGAGTGAATAGCCTGAGGTCTCCCATCTTTACACGTGTTTCTCCTTGGATAAATGCTGATCCATTTTTGCCTAGTTCTAAACTCTTAACGTATTTATCTAATATAGTATTATATATTGGAGCGTGAGCTAGGACTTCAAGAACCGAAAGGTTAAGATGCAAATCTTAGAATTCATCTTCAAGAGTTGGTTCGGGTTCTTCTGGGTGTGGTGGTTCGGTTTCAATATCAGGTCGTTGCAGGCTTGTTTAGGGAATAGCTGCCTCATTGAAATGTGCCTTGGTAGCATTGATTGAGTTGGAAGGGTGAGATGAGCATTGGGGATTGATAGTTTAGTAAGAATGAGCAGACGAGGCTGAATGGGTCTACAGTTTTAGGTTCTTAACTGTATCGCTAGGCAGCGTGCCTGTTAATTGATCGGTGATAGTCTTCAACATAGTGTCGATTTTGTTAGTATATCGATTTGCTGTTGTTTGAAATCGGCTTCAAACTTGGATAGTCTAGCGTCTTGAGATGCCATGAATTCGGAAACCAGTCCTTCTATATTTGATTGATTGTTAAATTTTTAAGGACGGTTGTTGAAGGAATGGTTCGGGATTGAACCGTTGGGTTGGAACCGGTTAGGTGGGTTCGAAAGATCATTTTGGGAGTTTTGAGGTTGTCTCCACCTAAGGTTCGGATGACTTCTCCATGACGGATTATAGGTGTCACCAAGATAGTTTTGCTCAGGCTTAAAGGTATACCACTTACCTCCTGCTTCATCGATACATGAGGATGCGTATGTAACAAAGGCTTGTTCAGGGTTTTCCATGCAATACTGAGTGTCATGGGGACCACTGCAGATTTCACATGGGGTAGTGATTTTGTTTACCTGGGTAGGTCATGTCAGAGCAAGATGAGCTTCCATCAAGCGTTGGACTTGATTTTCGAGCTCGATTAGATGGCGGTCGGATGTACTCGGGACATCTTAAGGCAATGCGATTGGCTTGACCGGCTTAGCGAAAATCCCTGTGGTCATTCCAACTTTTCATTATCATAGAGGGAGAAGTCCTCTAATAATGCCCAAGATTCTTCGGCTTTGAGGTCACGAAGCTTACCACCGGTCGATTGGTCAATGGTTCGTCTTGTGACGGGATTAACATGGTCATAAAAAAATTGGACTTAGAGCCAAAGGTTATGCCATGATGAGGACTTTTTGGGAGTTAAGTCCTTGAAACGTGTCCATGCTTCGGGATGAGAATTCTCCATGATGTTGTGTGGAACATTAGGGAATGTTGAGGAGTTTACGATCCTTCCTGTGGAAAGAATTGAGCAATGAATCGGGTAGTAAGATCCTCCTATGTGGAGACGGATCCTGCAGGAAGGCGTTCAAGCCAGTTTCTAGCTTGATCGCGTAGGGAAAATTGCAATAAACGCAGGCGCGTTCTTTCCCTAGTTTCAACGTCAAGGTCATGTGAAGTCCACAGTTTAAGAAGTCTTAAGGTGTTGATTTTGTTCTCAGACCGAAGTCGTGAATGAACATCGATTGCACTAAAGGATGGAGTCAGATCGAAGAGGTTACCACGGTGTTTCCATGCGAGGAGCTCGATGGTGTTACTATAGCCCTCGGTGGCTTGGTTTGGGAGTAATCTCTAGAGTACGGACTAGGATTCTCGCTCTCCCTATGGTAGGTTGGCGAGAATGGGTTACGAAACAATAAACACGAAAAAGATAGACTACAAGAAAGCTAATGTGCAGGAATTAAATTCTCACTTGAAAGGATTCAAGCGAGTAGAACTAAGCTAAACTATGATCAATACCTAACTATTCCCCAGGCGGCGGCGCCAAAAACTTGATGTGCGGTCGTCGTAGGACTTCTACACGAGAAGTTTTACAACTCCCTAGGCAGTGCACAAAGCATTATAAATTACCATTTTAGCTTCATTATTTTTTGCAAGTTTCTTTTTAAGATCATCGTTTTGTTTATTAAAAGGTACAACTTCATCCTTTTTAGTTTCGGGAATATTTTGAATATGAGGAAAATCACCATCGGTAATAATATGCCAAAGAACTAGATCTTTTGACTTCACATAAGTTTCAAATCTAATTTTCCAATAAATAAATCCAACACTTTCAAATAGTGGTGGTCTTTGCATAAATTGTCCTTCAAAATATTTTTTTCGAATCCATATATTGATTCAAGTTTTAAAATACAATTTATTTTAAAAAATCTTGTTTGACGTGGCTCTTGATGCCGATTCTGGAAAACTAGAAGGGGGGTTGAATAGTTTACCGCTTTTTAATTTAAGGTTTTAAAGTGTTTGTAAAAATTCTAGATTCGACTTTATGTGAATTCAACACTTGCGCACTATAAACAATATACTTATCTAAACAATTAATAAGATAGTATGAGAAAATAATGAAAGACAAGAGATAAGAATAAGAACAATTAAACCACAACGCGAGAATTTATAGTGGTTCGGTAACGAAGCACCTCTTCGCCCTACTCCACTCCCCTAGCACCAAACTTGAGAGTTTTCTTTACTATGTCAACAAGCTCCCTTATGGCGCAGAAAACCGTACACAACGTTGCTTACACCGATTTACGACACAAAGCTAAATGTCGAGTTCTAATCTTAGCTAGAACCAATCTATCACAACACGACTTCACTACTTGTTCACGACTTCACAACTTCACGACTTCTTCACAACTTTAAGACTTCACTTCACCACACTACTTATATCACAACTATCTATCACTACTTGGTAAGATCACCACGATCTAACTATACTTACAAAGATCGCCAAGATCTAGCTACTACACACAAATACAAGATATACAATTGATTTACAAATATGTGATATGAATGCAACAAGGTTGCAATACACACTAAGGTGTAATACTTCTTCACTTGATGATGAAAGTATTCTTCTCTTGCACTTGAGGAATTAAGCTTGGATCACTTGGAAACAAAGCTTTATGATTAAATGATCAAAGGATTTTAGAGAGGATATGTGGGCTGTTTTGAGCAGAAAGAATGAGTGCAAAAGGTAAGAAAATAGTGGGGAATAGTCCAGTATTTATAGGACAAACTAGAGGAGCGTCAGTCTATGGGCGGTCCCCTTAAATAGGTGGGCGGTCCCCTTAAAATTAAGGGGGCCGCCCGTGTATTTAAGGGGGCCGCCCTAGACTGGGCGCTCCCCATTTTGTCCTTTTGTGTAGGGAGAATTTTTTGGAACTTTCTAGCCTTTTTAGGTCCGAAAATTTGAATTTCAAAATGTTTATTTTGAATAAAACATTTCTTTTAATTGTAGAAAATGTTTTGTAATGTTTATAAAAATGTTTACAACATTTTATAAAAGTGTGAGGTTGAATAAAAAATTTTCTTTGATCATAAAATGCATTAAGCATTTATTTATTCATACTTTGAAGTGATATAATTTTTGAAATGAAAATTTACTACTAATTATTTGTTTACGTTTAATTTTACATTGAATGTTTTTATATTTTGTGATAACAAAACGTAAAAATATGAGAAATATTAGTAATGTTTTTAAGCATTATATTTTATCAACATGTCATCTAATTATTTGTTTACGTTTAATTTTACATTGAATGTTTTTATATTTTGTGATTATCAAAACGTAAAAATATGAGAAATATTAGTAATGTTTTTAAGCATTATATTTTATCAACATGTCATTTTAAAGTAGTTTTTTCTAGCTTAATTTTAAGTCTTGCCAAAATTTTCTTTTATTAAAGTTGCTTATTTTTACTATGTTTACAGCTTTTTCAAAAAGAAAATTAAAAAAATGTTTTTCAAAAAAAGGAAGTCACAGGGTTCAAACATGTGACCTCCCTTTTAACATACCAACACCTCAACCAACTGCGCCCTTGGGTCTTTTCCATTAGTCTTTTGTTTCAATTATTTCTTAAATGCATTTTCCAGTTTAGCTTATGTAGCTTATTCTATTTTTCCTGGCTTATTGGTTTCAGCTTTTTTGTTTCTTTTCCTTTATAAAACTCCTTTTTAGCTTAAAGTATTTTTATAAATTTTCTAAAATTTTTTAAGATTAAGTTTAGTATTTTTAATTTAATTTTTAGTATTATTTAGTTTTAAAAAATAGTTTTAATTAGATTAAAAAGTCAAAAAAATATTTTCTGTCTTTTGAAAATTATTTTAAGTCATTTTAGATTAAGAAATTTGCATTTTAAGTTTTTAGAGTTTATTTTGATGATATTTGTGTATCCGTTAGCCCGTTAGTCGTTAATTAATCGTTAAGTGTTTAATTGTCGTTAGAATTTAGTTGTGCCTTTAATTATAGTTTAGTGTGCCTTTTATGTGTTTTCCCTTTGCGTTTTTAGAGAATCCAAAGTCAAATATTTAATGACAATCAAACTCGATTCGCGACATAAATGTGAATTTCCATTCACCTCTCACCGAGGAGAACGATACCCGTGTTGATTACTTATTATTCTTTTCTAAGAATAATTTGTATGATACTTTGCTTACGTATATGTATATTATATATATTTGAGGGTTATTTGTTTGATACGTATAAAAACGAATATCATAATGGTGCCGCTGCCGGAGAGAGGTGTAGCGATTTTTATGAGATTGTTCGTGTTTGAGCCTTGAAGATCCTTTTCCCGTGAAGTTTTTATCGTTTGGGGGGAGTTATAGTGATAGTAGAGGGGGGGGGGGTTCGGGGGGGGGGGGGGGGGGGGGGGTTAAAATAGTTGTTTGGTGGGGGGGGGGGGCGCTAATTCTAGTTCCCTTTTATATTAAAACAAAACCCCCATAACCCTCAAAATAGAAAATAGCACTTTCCCATAGAAGGCAACACCCAACCCCTACAGGCCACCCCCACTCACCGCGCGTACACAGGAGGGTCGTATACTCCAGCCGACTCGAAACCGACGACGGAATTCCTCGCCCGTCTCCGGTAAAAAAACAACACCGCATTCGCGCAACCCCACCTTTCGCTTCTTAGTGCGTTTTTCTAGAGAGCTACCGAGCACCTTGTGACTTAACAGTATACCAAAAATATTTATTTCTTAATTTTATTATAACTTTACCTATAAGATTTTTATTAAAAATAAATAAAGATATTCTCCATACCCTCTTATCCGTTTAATTCTTTCTCTTACCCCTCTCTATTGTTTAATTCTTATGGCGTCACTCGACTATTGTTGTATCTGTAAAGGTCGGATGAGTAATGATCGGGTATTTTGTCTACCGTGTACGTGTGAGCGGTGTAGAAGAAATTATACAGACATATTTTGTTCTATATGCTGTTTTGAATCTGGAAATGCATTCATTGATGATCTAATTACAAACTCTTTTGATGATCTTCCGAATTCTTCTGACCACCCTCCACAACCCCAAACTCACTCTTTTGAGTCAAATGGTGATCCACCACAAGTTCCGTTTATCTCTAATCCGGACCCGTGTTACAATCAAAACTTTGACAATAATTTTCCACAAACTTCACCAAGTTTTCCACAACAATATCTTTGTTGTACTCGCTGTGGGGGTCCTCATGAGACTTTTCAATGTCAACAATTGATATTCTATGAGCCGGAACCTTGCTACAATCAAAACTTTGATGATACTTTTCCACAAAATTCACCTAATTTTCAACAACAAATTCTTTGTTGTGAAAATTGCGGGGGTCCTCATGAGAGTTATCAGTGTCAACCGATGAATCAAAATTATTATGATCCTAATCTTTGCTATAATTCTAATTCTTCCGGTTTTGACCAATATCAACCCCCGCAATATTCCGTCACTCATCAACCTCCTCAAGAAAAAAGTATGGCGGAATTGCTTCTTGAAGAGAAACTTCCTCAAGCTTTGCAAGCTCTTTGTGAAAGGTTAAATAAATACGTTCAAAAAAAGCAGGAAGAAAAGAATATTGCTGAAGAGCAGGCTGCTAAAATTAGTTCTCAATATTGGAAGCCTCCCATTTACTATGATAATGATGATGACGAGGAGTATTCTATTCAAGTGAGTGAATTTTTTAAGAAATCCCCTATTGCAATCACACCCGTCTTACCGACCATAGAGCCCGAGGACTCTCTAAGTATGGGGGACGAGCATCTTAGCACTATTCCTGAAAAGGAATCAGACAAAGTAATAAAGTCTAGTGTTGAGAACCTTGTCCCAATCCCAAGTGAGTCCAAGGATTTAACCGATTACGAAAGTGAGTGTGATATGCCCGTTTGTGATGATTCTTCTTCTAAGAATGAGGGTTTAGATGATATCGTTTCTATTCCACCGGGAAAAGAAATTGATCACTTAGATGCCATACCCGATTCAGTACAATCTTTGCTTAATCGTGCTAATTCGATAATTTTTCTTATCGAGGAGTTCACCGGTAAACTCGCTCCTATCGATCCAATTCCACCGGGAATTGTTGAAGCCGATCCGGAAGAAGATATTCGTCTAATTGAAAAATTGTTGAATGATGATTCATCTCCTCACTCTCCGGAAGAACTTAATTCTGAGATTCCTGATGCTATTATCGAATCTTTCTCCCCATCTCCTATCCCCGTCGAGGATAGTGACTCTCTTATGGAGGAGATCGATATATTTCTTGCTTCGGATGACTCGATACCATCGGGTATTAAGAATGACGACTATGATTCAGAGGGGGGGGGTGTTCTTTTTCTTGCAGAATTACTTAACAATGATTATATTTCCCTTCCTGAGTATGAATCATTTCACGTTGATTTTTATAATGTTCCATCATCTCCTCGTCCTCCTGAAAAACCTCCAGATGATGATGTTTACTTTAATATTGAGCCCGATACGGGAGTTTTGACTACAAAAGTGGTGGATGATATTTCTGATAATTTGACAAGAGAACTTTATGTTCATGTGCCTAATGTTTTACCCACCCTTCCCACCCTTTATCTAGTGTTTAACACTTTGCTTCCATTTTCATTTGAAAATGAGGACAAAGTTTTCAATCCTGAATTCTCACTTAAAAAAGGAGAAAATCTCCTCAGTTCTTATCTCATCGGGGATTTAAAGCTTTCTAGATCATTTATGATTTTTTTGAAAGCCTGATGATGATCTATGGAGAGGACATTCTATCTTGGATGTTCCTTTTCTCCATTTCTATCTCCATTGACCTCCTTAGTATGGGGGATCGAGTCAGGCTTAAGAATCGGTTAAAAAAGATAAGTACTTCGGGGTGGCAACCCATGTTATCCTTTTAGTTTTATTTCTAATAAGTGTGACGTGAGGAGGCTCGCCTCTTCCATTTTCCGTGTTTTTTGTGGCTTGTGTTTTTATTGTTCAGGATTGCCCGAATTATGAAGCCTCTTCGTGCTCGTGGTTTTGTCCTTCATTTCATCGAGCTTCAATCCTTAGCATGATTATGGGAATCTAATATCCTAAATCTTATTGACTAACGTTTATCTTTGAGCATACTTAATAAACGGCTTTAGATTTACGTAGAGACCTTTCCTAAAACATTGAGGACAATCTTTAGTTCTAGTATGGGGGATTTATCAATTTGATTATGCCTGCAGTCGTCGTTTTCACGTAATCCCGTTTTTACCACCAAAATACCAAAAAAGTGAAAATTTTAATTTTTTTTTTAAAATAAAAATACAGTGTTTTATCCACAATGTTGACTTCCTGACTGGTGTAGTATAAGAATAAAATTTGACTTCGATCCGAGGTTGTTGAGCTTTCGCTTTGTCCTAAACCTTTATAAACTTGTCTAAGCTAGTTTATTTGACTAAGCATTCGCGGATCTTTTTATTAAAGATTTTAAATTTGCGAAGAACAAGAAATGATAGAGTTAATTATGAGTTAGATGCTAACAAGGATTATTTGACATCTTAAAGAGCTCCTAAGTGTAATTTGTGGTTTTCTCCTATGAGTTCTAACGGACTAATAATTCATGCTCTTTTCGGAAATTAACTTAAACAACTCATAATTATTAATTCGACTCCCACATCACCAATAAACGATCCTAATAAAACCATATTAATATACAAAAAATCCCATAAACCACACTCCAAAACCTTCTCATATCTGTGATTAACCCCCCCCCCCCCCCCCCCTCCCCCCCCCCCCCCCAACGACCATATTTAATTTTCCGACCATATTCTCGCCAGACCCAACCCATACTCGTATCACCTCTCCTCATCACATCACTGACAAGATGCCGAGACTGATCACTTAAGTATCTGTAGCTCTCACCATGACAGACGCAACCAAGTCTGAGAATGAGTAACCCCAATGTACCTACTCCCCCTCAACTAACCCCTGCATTGTCCCCAATGCATCAACTGAACCTGTCAACGTTCAAGAATAGATCCTGAATCCACCTCGCTGGTGTTATGCACTAGCCTAGTATCGACTTAAGCTGAAGCACCATACTACATCACCAGACCCGCTGATATCTGCTCAACACTGTACGATCCATATATCATCCGAGAACATCGAGACGAAACCTCTCCACGCTGAGAATGACATATCAATAGGCAGAGAGAGATATAGACAGAAATGATAGAGATAAAGTCGACCCACAAAAGTAAAATGATGCTGACCGCAGACAGTTAAAAGTACAAATTAAGTCATCATAACCCACCCACGATTTGTGATTGAATCAAAGATACGCCTCTGTATGATTTGTATCCGTATTACAAGATTGGTATACTATTGATAATATAGGAGACCACTTAGACTATCATGTCGCGCTTTTTTGTGCTGTGGTATATGATCATGTGTCAGTTGAAATGTTCCTAGTGTCTCCCGCCTCTTCCATGTTCATCGCTCTCTCGAATCAGAGT
Source organism: Tanacetum coccineum (assembly GCA_026074375.1). Lineage (NCBI taxonomy): Eukaryota > Viridiplantae > Streptophyta > Magnoliopsida > Asterales > Asteraceae > Tanacetum > Tanacetum coccineum. The sequence continues at coordinate 25,025 of BQNB010066706.1, forward strand.
GCATGAAGATCCTGACTAGAGTACTACTTTAGAGTGCTATCCCTAGCGTTAAACATTTATGATACAAATTCCTCTGATGACATAGATATCCCCCTCAAACCACCTGCCACACTTACAAATAGCCCTCCCGCATGTAGTAGCAGTGACGCCTATGTCCTCCCACAATCTCAAGATACTAATCCCTCCCATCTCCTCCTCCCCCCCCCCCCCCCTGCTGCGCGGACCGCCCTCGCGCTCCTATAAAAAACAAAAAGCCTGCCGGCCCTCCCCTAAGCCACTGAGTACTTGCCGCCTCGCTATTGGCTACCCCCTCACCTACCAACCCCCGTCACTCCCCAAACCTGTGCAATAAATCACGCACAAAGCGCGTAATACTCCTACCACATGCCGCGAAACCCCCCATCCCCGCACCCCCCATCGTCTTTAAAAATTATAATTCTCTCGGGTGTGTCCCATTGGATCGTGGTAAGAAAGAAAAAAGAAGAGGAAATATTGCAATTATTTTTAAAAAAGGTTTTGAGATTTCAACATGGTTGAAATTTTCGACTTTGCACATTCACATAAGATTATACTTAATTGTCGGGATTCGGGGAGTGAATGACAAAAGTTTCACAAGTTACATGTTATAGTCTTATGAGTAGTGTTAGCATCTTAACTTATATTTAATGGTGATTTCGTTTTTAAGCTTAGTCTGGAGCAAGTGAAACATCGGGGACGATTAATTTATTCTTTTTGGGCACTTTAGGATTGAAGTGCTTCTTATTCTATGCCCTAAAGGTTATGAAAATAATGAAAGTCTAAACATTCTAGTTAGAAAAAGAAAAAGGAAAATAAAAATAAAAATATGTGTAGTAGTTAGTGTAGATTTATAAAAATGGTCAAAACAGGGCTTTTCAAAACTAATGAGTTCTTAATTCCTTATGATGAACATTTAGCTACTTTTCGAGGTAATTAGTCGTGGGGAATTAAGACTCTTAGTTTTCTAAAGTGTTTACTTATAGCATTACGTGAGGACACGGCAATATCTTAGTATGGGGGATTTTGGTATGTGCTTAATTACACATACCTTTTACCTATGAAAATAGCCTAAATGACCAAAAACGGACATAAAATGCCAAATATATGTTTGTTTTGCTTTGTATACTGTGCAGTTATCGGATATTCACTAAAGGACAAAATCAAAGCCAAAACAACAAAACCGAGCATGGGAATGAAAAGAGCGTGAAATGTCAAAGCCAAAGACGTGTGCATCTTAAATGGGCCAACCCGTACCCAAGTTAATGGGTCGGGTTAGCCTATAAAGCTTTATCTATAAGCCTTATAGTTTAAAAATCCTAAAGTCCAATCATTATAAACCGGACCAAGGTCAAAAGCCCATTAGCTAACACTTAACCTAATCCATTACACCATTAGTCCTTAATGGTTTACACTGTCAGTCCTTAGGGACTAACACCACAAGTCCCTAACACATTACACCGTTATTCCCTACACCTAACTTTCCCCCTAACACCCGTTATCCTTTAAAAAACACACTCACTCATATAAAACAAAATCCTGTCAAATCACTATTCATCTGTCACTTTCCCTCGACCCCTGCTCCAACAAACAAAACCCCATCACTATCCCCCAACCCCACTTCACAAACAGCCAATTCCATCTTGGCAATCCCATGAGTTCTTATTGGTTGATGAACAAAGACAAAGAATCAAGGGTCCAGATTGATAGACTTGGTGACAAAGAAAATTTGATGGCTATGATGAAGACTTGAAGCTCCTCACACAAGAAGCACACCCTCTCATCTCACTCACAGAAGTAGCACAATTTGAAGACCCAAGACCTTCATAATTCTCTATAAATAGGACCTTGTAAGCCCATATGAGGATATTCAGTTTTCCTAGCTTATTTTAGTGTAACTTAGATTATTTTCAAGTATTGTAACTTTTTTAAGAATTAATGAAAGTTTGATGTTTTTAAGTAAAATTTTGTTATTTATGTTCAAGTCTCATTTGAGTTAAAAAAAAAGGTTTTATAAGCTATCATAAGCTCTTTACACTTTATTTAAGCTATTATACTTAAACAAGATAAACTTTTTCATAGTTTATAGTGTTTAAGTATTTTCACCAAAAAATCACTCAAAAAGCTATTGTGGATGATAAGCCAGATTTGGATGGGCTTATGGGTTATACTTGCTAGCTTGTGCGTAAACATGGCTAGGAGCTTGTTAATAAGCTCTTTTGAGCATGTTTTAGCCTTGTTTTGAGCAAAGGTTTTTGTAAGTTCAAAAATCCCTTTTAAAGCTTATTTTCTGCAACTGCTTATTCTAGTGCTTATTTTATGTTTTTATTGCTTATTATTGCTTATTTATGTTGTTCATTGCTTATTTATGCTTTCTTATTAAGTAGAAGTCATTTACTTAGGTTTGAGTTAAAACTGTCTTATTAGCTTAAAATTGCTTAATCTTGTTTGCTTATTCTAAGTGCTTATCTTTGTGATCTAATTGCTTACTTGTGCTTATTCAGTCTTTATAATGCTTATTTGAATTAGTTTCATGCTTGTCTTAATATGTTTTTAGTTTAAAATATGTTTTGAAATTTTAAGAGGGTGTTTGGCTTAGCAGTATTAACCATGTGTTAATACTGCTCTTGCACCTTTTGTTTTTAAAACCAAATTTGATTCATTATTTCTTAGTCTAAAATCATGCTTAAAGAAGATTTTAACCAGTTTTGAATAGATTTGAATTTTTTTTTAATCAAAAATTCATGTCTGCTTGTTTTATTGTTCATAAATCTGTTGGATTTAGTAGATTGTTAGAAATGCATTAGAATTGTGTCTTTAGTGCTCAATCTAGTTTCATTTGCCTTCTCTTGCATCTGTTTTGAGTTCTTGTTACTGTTGCATTGAATTGCAATTTTTGGTTCAGGTCTGATAAAGTATGCAAATAGTTTTAGTTTTTAAAGTCAGTTCTTAATCATAGATTTAGGATAGTTATAGATTGTTTAAGAATCTAAAATTGATAAAACAATCTTATTAGCCTACAAGCTTAATCTATTTGTGCTTTTTATGATCTTAAAACAACTTTTACTAGCTTAAAACTAGGGCTGCAAAAGCTCTCTTGTCACTTAAAAAACTTAAAATCCAAAAACATGTTTAACTGCTTCTATTTGGAGTTTACTGCGTCCCTTAGCTTTTTAGTTTTTGCTTAATTCTGGTTCCTTAGAGCTTGATTAGCTTAGTTTTAGGCTTTTGATGGAATTTTGAGCTTTTGGTTAGCTTATTTGAACATTCTGAGCTAAATCAGTTTTAGCTAAAAAGCCTTTAAGTTTTTATCTAACTCTGTCATTTAAATTTCATTTTTCTAGCTTATTAACTATTTCACTGTTCTTAATTTTTGCTTATTTGAGTTCCTTATGATAGTAGCTTAATCTGTTTTTAGGTTTTAGGCATTAGCTTATGATTTACTAGCTTAAAAAGTACCTTAAAAAGTGTTTCTTAGGCTGTTTTGATATCAATTAAGGCAAAAAGCTAATTTGGAATTCTGAACTTATGGCTTATTGTAGTGCTTAAGTTGGGTTTAGTGTAGCTTATTAGGGTAGGGTTAAGGTTCTTGTAGCTTATTTGGCTCAGGTTTAAGCTTATTCAAGCTTATAAGCTAATTCAGTTAAGTTAAAAGACTTAAAGCCTCTGTGACTTTCATAAGCTTATTTTAGCTTATTTTTAGTTTTCAAAAAAAGTGTTTTCATAAAAATTGCTTATTTTAGTCTACTTTAGCTTTTTCATAAAAAAGTTTAGCAAATAGCATGTTATTCACAAACTTTGAGTTCAGCTGAATTTTTGACATTGTCATCTTGATGTTCCGCATGTCATTGATGAGCTTGGCAAACCGAACATAATAGCTGTGAATGGTTTCGCCTTTGTTCTGACGGAAGTGTTCAAAGTCATCATACAGTTGTGATTCACGGTCTTCCTTTGTTAGTTCCGATCCTTCCAAGAGCATCTTCACATTGTCCCATATGTCTTTAGCATCGATGTAATGATTTATGAGTGAATAGATATCTTTTGGTAGACCTTGAAGTATGATGTTTGTTGCCCGGATGTCTGCATTATACCTGTCCTTCTCCTCTTGTGACAGTTCCGAATAAACACGAGGTCGTTCAGGACCTAGATTGATTGGACCTTCTGTTCCTTCATCAATGATTCCTCGCGTGGTCCCCATCTGAAATGGTCCTTCATCAATTGACTTTAAGATGTTTATCCCATTATCCTTACCCCGACAGTATAATCTAATACGTTGTTGCCATGAAACAAAGTCAGCTTTATCAAGCATCGGTGGTCGGGTATCGGAACCGGCACATTGGATGTCCTCTGAAAGATTAGCCATAATGATTACTTGTGATATGATTATGTTGATCGATCAATGATTAGTGATTGTATGTTAAAAGTGATGATTGTTTGATGGATTAGGTGATATGTTGTTTGATTGAGGTTTGGTTTGGTTGAGTTAACGTTAACTTAATGTTGATTGAGGTTTTGTCAAAAACAGTGAAGTTTTGGGTCAAAACGCAATGAAGAATTATCAAAACGCAATGAGGAGTTATCAAAACGCAATGAAACTTCTCAAAACGCAATGAAGAGTCTCTAGTCAAAACGCAATGGAGACTCCTACGGTTCTATCAAAACGCAATGTTGCGATTTGATCAAAACGCAACCAATTAAAAAATTGGGCAGAGTATCCCCTAGTCAAAACGCAACAAAAGTCTTCAAAACGCAACCTGTAGTCAAAACGCAACGACCAAAACGCAACGACCAAAACGCAGCGTCTAGGTCAAAACGCAGTGATCAAAACGCAATATGCTTCCTTCACCCAAAACGCAACCAAGAATGTCACAGAAGGTCAAAACGCAACGACGAAGATACGAACTTTTTCACCTAAAAACCCTTAAAAATCACCCTTTTGAACGTTTTCACTTGGTTTCTTTTGCACAACTTGGTCCTAGAAAGTTATAACAACTATAAAAACACTAACTTTAACATCACAAACATGAGAATCAAAGAGTGTCAAGAATAAAACCATAAACTTTCTAAAACAACACTTTTGATCTAAACTAACCAAGGAAACGCACACACAATCTAGCTAATCATCCCATGTGCTCTGATATCAATTGTAGTATACAAGAGATCATAACACAAGCAATAGATGATGGGTTGGCTAATTAGTCTTAGAGAGAGAAAGTGTCTTTCTAGTGAGAGAAAGTGCAAGTAAAATGTATTAGCAAGAAATGAAAACAACCAACCCCTTCCCATGGGTGGGAAGGGGTATATATACAAGTGATTCTTTCTAACTACGAGCTATGCTATACTAAACAATACACGGGGGTGACCGAGACTTTTTCATAATCCTAACAAATACTCTCTAACTACAAACCCTAGCTCAATTTTATCATCCATTATCAAAACCAACACAAATGATGACCCTAAAGTTTGCTGATACTCATAATATGGTCGCATTTTTGTCTAAACCCACAGAAAGTGATGGGTTTGAACAAAGTGTGGATTTTTTGAATGCACACTCTATACGGCATGCATTAACGATCAATCCTACAATATACATTTCTTGCATCGAACAGTTCTGGTCTACTATCAAGGCAAAAACTATCAATGAGGAAGCACCGTTACATGCTCTGGTAGATGGCAAGAAGATAATCATCACTGAGTCATCTGTTAGAAGAGATCTTAAACTAGAAGATGAGAAACTTAAAACTTTGTAAAGAGATTAACCAATAACCAAACGTAGCCCATCTGTTAATAAGCCCAAAATAACGCTATTAAAAAACCCAACGTACACTAAATATTTCATGGATTAAACTGTCATTATGTATGATTTGGAAAGGATAGTTAAAAAAGTTTAATGGTATTAGCTTAATAAAAAAAACAGGCCGTGACTTTTATAACACCAAAATAAGATGAAAATAAGCTCAAAAAAAATACCACAATCGAACACTAAACCCACCCCATAGCGAGTGATACCAAATGTCAATAACCCGAAATCACCTCACTTCACCATTTGAACAAGAAAAAATAGAAAAGAGATATGATAAGAATTTTAGAGTTTTAGAGAGAGGTTAGAGAGAGAAAGTAGAGAGAAGAAAAAAGAGAAAGAGAATGGTTGATTGAAAATGAGAGAAAATACAAAATGAGACCAACACCCTCTCCACACTTGGAGAGGGGTATTTATACTTACACCACATGGGCTTTGTTGAGCCGAATGGTGTTTGACTTGGGTCGGGCTCAGGATTATAATGGACCTTAGTCCGGAACTAGTACAAGATTAGATTACGTTTACGAGCCCGTTTACCCTTTTAGCCTATTACAACATAAATGAAATAAATGACCGAGACCTAATATTCCAAATGAACGAACTTCTTGTTCGACTCAATATTATGAGGCTAACAGTCTTTGTTAACACAAATAATGTCTAAAAAAGTTATTTATATTTTTCGGCCTCTCGATGTTTTGATAATAACAAAATGTAAAAACATTTACGATAAAAATAAACGTTTATAAATTACTAACCGTAAAATTCTATTTCTAAGATTAATCACTTAAGGTATGGATAAACAAATCATTAAACATGATTAGTGATTAAGAAAATATTTTTCGTAAACCTTACATTTCTACAAAAGTGTTTTTATAAAGATATAAAAACAAAATATTTATTTATAAACAAATGTATTATTAAAATAATAAATTTAAAATCAGATTTTTCCCCCAAAATGGAAGGTTCTAAAACAGATAAAACATTCCCCACAAAAAGACAAAAAGAGGAGCGTAGTCTACGGCGGCCCCCTAATATATTTGGGACCGCCGCAAGCACAACGGCTCTTTTTGTCTCCTATAAATACTGGGCCACCCCATTTGAAAAACAAAACCTCTTGCCACGAATTTTCTCAGGTCTATTTTTCTCTCTTCTTTCTTTCTTTCTAAAACACATATCTTAATCACTAACATACCTTGATCTTGTTTCAAGTGATTAATTCTTTCTTCCTCATTTCTTCTTCTAATCAAGTGCAAGAGAAGAACAATCATATTCTTCTACATACGAATTGTTATTAAGTG
>BQNB010066707.1:0-13314 GCA_026074375.1 Tanacetum coccineum
GGAGTAACTTGTTTAAATTGGTAAATTTCTAGGATTACACCCAAAAAGCCTTTATATGTTGTTTTATTAACTAACTATAGTGGTTAGTTAAATCTTAGAAAAACCTTTATAGCCAATCCTTTAATAACAACACCAACTATTTGTTTTGTTACACCTTCACACCTTAGCCTACCCTGTTAGATTAAGTCCATATATCAGTTTCTAGTTGCTTAAAGTGTAAAGTATGTATTTCCCGAGTCTTGTGCCAATTTTCTATCTTTGGTATGGTTGGTAAGAAATTTTCACATTACAAATGGGAATGTGTGAAGAAATTTTCACATTGCAAATGGGAATGTATAAAGTAGTCAAAACTCATGTATTTTTACTACCAACACAATTATTGGTACGTTCGAAGAATGAAGAATTATCAAAGGAATTATCCGGAGTTATTATGATCATGGAGATGGTGAAATTACCCCGAGTTTCGTAGTATAGTGTTAAAAAACTAAAAAATTAGAAAAATCATAACCAAAAAGAGAAGGAAAGTTTGAAGATAATCATTTCGCAAAAGCTTAGACCAAAGGAATTATATGAAGGATCGATTATGTTGATACATCTTATAAGTCAACGATGTAAAGTTTTGTATAAAGTGGTAGATATCGCCACTTGCCTTGTAAAGTATGTAAAGTATGGGATGATTGGGAAGTTGACCGTTACGGGAACGCCAACTTAGTTTGTTTTTTTATCTATGATCAAGATGTTTGTAAATAGTTGTGTCTTTATCATGGTAACGGTCGGGAAAAAGTGTCTAGCAACTTATATATTGGGCCTAGTCTATTTGATTCATAATTTTTGTTTAACAACAATTTAATTCCCTTTCCTAATCATTAACCATGGGTTTTACGCGAATGAGGATGTGATGGAGCATGCATGTCTATTCCGTCATTACGGCCATGTATGCATGTCTCAGCTGCCTTGTTGGTTTATTACTATTGGTGAAAGTTAGAAGATCTCTACCCTATATCATTCTTCATCCTAACCCTTGGTCAAACTCAAATAAGGATGTAATCGAACACACATATCTATTCTGTCGTTACGGCCATGTATGTGTGCTTCAGCTGCCTTGTTGGTGTGGTACTCTTGGTAAAAGATTATAGAATGATCAACCCTATGCCTTATAATAAAAACTCATTTTACCTTTATAAACTTGTTACTCCTTAGCTCTAATGGTGAAGATGTGTATCCTTGCCAAGCCTATGATAGAATACTTGTCATGACCGAGCAATTGAGCGAATTAGTTACATGTTACCACATAGATTAGTTGAGTGATTTTAGTGTTTTCATCTTCCTATTTCATGAGGTGTTTGGTTGTCTACTTGTAATAGATCAAATAAATGCTTAAACGGAAAAATCCTTAGGGATACATTTTTGTAAACTTCTAAAGGCTACTTTAGGACAAGTAGGATTCAAGTAGGGGGATATTTTATGACATCAAATAACGTCTATTTTATAGCATCATTTATCCCATGTAATTAACCCATTTTGTATAACTATTGCAAAGAATTGTTACTTAATCGTTTGATATTTAAGAATTGCAGTAATTATGGAGTACTTGGTGAAAGTTAACTAAAAGGCATGCATTCTGGAGCTTAAACGAAGATATTTTGAAGATTACTGTTTTGACAACCAGTACGTCGTATCCATCAAGGAAGATACGGCGTATCCGTTCCTGCATTCACTAAAGACCACGAAGGAAACAAGATCAATACGCCGTATCCAAGAATGACCAATACATCATATTCAAGCCATATGGAAATAAAATATTCTGGAAGATATCAAACGTGGTCCTTTTGGATACGCCGTATCTAACATATTCCAGACCCTATAAATAGAAAACTTAAAAATAAGTTTTAAGTGTGCTAAATCATATTTTCGATACCTAAACCACAAAAGTCGATTTCAGAGGAGAAAAAGAGCAGAAGAGGTTGAGCAACGCGATTAATTCCATAGGAGACAACGTGTAATTTCTTATACTCTTGTAATCGTTCAGTTTTTGGTATCATTCATTAACTCGGTTAGTTTAACTTGGCTAAATAATTACTTTTGTATTAATTATGATGTTTGAAGGCTAATACCTTCGGGTATTAGCCATTATTATGAAGATCTTAATGTTTGGTTTGTTTATCTCGATTTCTTAGTTTATCGTTGATTGCTTGTTTATGTTTATCAATTTATACTTGTTTACGTGCTTAAGTATGCGACCTATCATTCAACTGGGTCTAGTCCTACATATTTAATGCGCTGCAACTTCGGTGTTGTTTGGGCGTAGGCTAAGAGTCCGGGATAGCTCTCCATATTGCAACTTATATATCTAGAATCATAGGATCACAAATATTGACCTACAATTGCCTTTAGTTTAGTGAGCTTAGTTGAGCCATAAGGTGACCTTGGTATCAATGAGCACATTCTTATTCCATTGGTAAGGACTCGGACAGTGGACTACTAGTATATAAAGAGTCGTTAAGCAGTAAGTGGGTAAAGTCTCCATGAGCTAGGGTTTAACAAGATCACCATTGCTTTAATCCCTAAGATAGATTATAATCAACAAATAAGGATGCTTTATGCGGATGCGTTTAATTGTGACATAATTCTACGTGTCTAGGTTTAAAAAAGAAGTACCGCCTTAATCTTAAGAATGATATGCCGCCTCGAGATAAATAATCATTGCACTAAATAAACAAACAAACGTTCTGATTGGATTAATAATGGTTAATACAGTTTTCTTATATTTGGCTAGACCGCTCTTTTATCTTCCGTTAATTTGCCTGCGTGTGTTTTAGTGTCTTGAATTGGTTTTAGTCACCACTAAACCCGTGCCATTCTCTCAGGCTAAAAAACCTCCTTATCTATTAGATTTAGGATTAACATAGGTTTATCATAGGTTTAACATAGATTAGACTAACTTAGATTAGAAAAACCAAAGTATAAAAAAATTAAAAGTGTTTCTCGCTCTTAGTAATCGACACCCTACTTACCACGAAACTCCCCCCGACCGGGTATACTGCCTGTTAAAGTGTTGTTTTTGGTTAAGTCGGCAAAATATAAATTTAAAACTTGAATCATAAATTACAACCACATGACGACAGCATATCACCTACTAATAAACAAATGGGGCAAGAGGTAAACGACAAGTGTTAATTGCATTAAAAAGCGCAACTCTTAGATTTATGAGACACATGACATTAGTAACGCATATATTAATGTCATGTACATGTTTTGTTTCATCTTATGCCTCGGGTCTAAGGTCTGACCAAGCATACTCGGTTAAGTAAACCAATATAACATCTTGAAAAATTAACAAAAGGTCTTACCAATTAGAAAAATTGCCTTAGGTTGAAATTCACCCGAGGTTTGACCATAAAGTAAAAACCTATTGCAAGTGTTCTTAGATTGGGTAGCATAAACTTAAATTTTCACATCGGGTATCACATAACTTTTGATAAAACGTGTATCAAAAAGTGTACAAAGTTGCATGCATACACCGTTGTAACACAAGTTAAGAAAAAAATTTGTTAACTTTTATTTAGCTGTACTATTATCACGAGAAAAGAAAAAAAAGTGACCAAACCCTATATCGTCGCATGTGTCCGAAGATACAAGTTCTTCCAATAATTACCACATATGTCAAAACATGTAGTGGCTCGAGAAAACATTAAAGGTCAATTAAACCCTAGACCATTTGCTAAAACCATGTCCTTGTACGAACTTGCACTTATACGTCATGCCTTGCAAGTCATAATGTAGTAGGAGTTCGTCATTGATAAAAGCACAAAAGTTTGTAATTAAAGTTTATTAAACCAAAAATTCAAGTTTACTCATCGTAGAAACATTACAATATATTCTACACATCTCCGATAAGCTCACAAGAAATTTGAGTTAATAAAATGAAATTTTGGTTGGTTGTTGTGTGTCCCAGATCAGGGTGAAGATAATCAATAGCCTAGCTAATTACCAAAGATGGTTACCAGATATCACTTGAAGTCGTGTAATCACTTTCCAAAGAAGATTATTCGACCCTATGCCTGGGTATCACGAATACCTCATTGGGATAAAACCAAGTGTTTTTTCTTGTTCTAGGCACAGATCAAGAACCCTGTGATTCTATGTCTTTTTGTTTTCTATGTGTTTTTCCATGCAATTGTGATCCCTAATTATAGGGGATTTACTCAAAACCTATTCACAGAATTAATGAGAGAATAATGGCTAATTAATCTCTTTCATAAGTATCCTCCATAATCTAGGAATTAGTGATTACATGACCAAATTAAATATATGGTCATTAATGCAGTCAAATCTGCCACTTAAATAGGCAAAAGTTGTTACAAAACATTTAATGTAGTCAAACCTGTCACTTAAATGTTTGTAACCATCCATTTAATTCTAACCACTAAAAGAGTCAGGGAAAATCAGTGACTTAATGGGTGTACACGCCGTACCTCGAAACCCATTTCCAAGTATGATCCGATTCCCACAATTGCACTAAATTTCCAACAATCCTCCCCAATTTAGTACAATTCTTTTGCATGAGAAATTGAACTTTAAACAAAACAAGTGCATAAATGAAAATGTCATGAGGATTGAATTTCTGTCTTAGTAAATTACACGTTTAAATATTCGAGAATCAGGGTGTTCTAAGAATTGAACCCTTCAACCCATTTGAATACCTGAAGATAAAATACACATAAGTTTTCAAACACTTAAGAAACTCCCGACACTATACAAGCCATGTGTCCATATCCAATTCATAAATGTTGTAAGAGCCAAAGTCCATGCTCCCTGAGGCGGCAAAACCTCAACATTACATAGGTGGTTCCTCTTTATTCATGCTCCTGCTAACACTTTTCCAAAGAAATTAACCATTAAGAAGTTAACAACTTTATCCTCCTTTTCAGCTGGTTCCAAGCACATCCTTAAGATGATTTGTAAAACATGTGATTCAGTCCACTGAACGTTCAACTTTCCATATTGAACTCAGCTACCAAGTTTTCTTAGTAGTGAGTTGGGTGTCCTAGCATTCAGCGACTTAGTTGGACTTTAAACCCATCCTTCAGCTGACTTTATAACCAAGTCTCTAGCCAATCCCTTCGTCAAGTGATCAGCTAAGTTTTGTTAAGACCTCACAAACTCTATAGATATCACCCCATTTGTGATAAGCTCACAAATCATTCTATACCTGATACCTAAGTGCCTAGACTTCCCATTGCGCATTTGGTTATAAGCTTTTGCCAATGTAGTAGCACTATCACAACGGATAGAAATAGGTACTATAGGTTTGGACCACAATGGAATCTTAAGGATCAGGTTTCTTAACCATTTAGCTTCCTTACTAGCAGCTGCTAGAGCCACAAATTCAGATTCCATTATTGAACTAGTAATGCAAGTTTGCTTCTTGGAAGCCCAAGAAATTGCACCACCACCAAGCAGGAATACCCAACCACTTGTAGACTAATTGTCCTCAGTGTTACTGATCCAGCTTGCATCAGTGTAACCTTCCAATACTGAAGGATAACCAATATATGTCAATATATAGTCCATGGTTTTCTTCAAGTACTTCAGTACCCGCTAAATTGCTTGGCAGTGCTGGGTACCAGGATTACTAGTATACCTTCTCAGTTTACCCACTACAAAATCAATATCAGACTTTGTACAAGTTATAGCATACATTAGGCAGCCAATCACCCTAGAATACTCAAGTTGAGATACAGCCTGGCCATTATTGGGCATCAGCTTCTCACTTGTATCCATAGGAGTACTAACTGAAGTGAAATCAAACTAATTGAATTTCTTCAGTACCTTCTCAATATAATAAGACTAAGAAATTGCTATTCCATTACTTTCATGTTTAATTCTAATACCAAGGATAACATCAGCCTCCCTCGTGTCTTTCATATAGAACCTTGATGACAAAAATTCCTTTGTCAAGTCAACCTGAACTTGGTCAGTGCCAAAGATCAGCATGTCATCAACATATAAGCAAATGATGACTCCTTTACCAGATTCATCAAATTTGCTATATACACATTTGTCAGCTTGGTTAAGTAAATATCCATTAGAAAAAACCACTTCATTAAAATTTTGATGCCATTGCTTAGGTGCCTGCTTTAGTCCATAAAGACACTTAATCAGTTTACACACCTTGTTTTCATTGTCGGGCATGATGAAGCCCTGAGGTTGGTACATATAGATCTCCTCATCCAATTCATCATTCAAGAAAGCTTTCTTCACATCCATCTAATGAATAATCAGATTGTGAATTGATGCCATAGCAATCAACAGTCTTATGGTAGTGATACGTGCCACTAGAGCATAAGTATCAAAGTAGTCTATCCCTGACTTTTATGTAAAGCCCTGAATGACCAGCATTGCCTTGAACTTTTCAAAAGTTCCATCTACCTTTAGTTTTCTTTTGAAGATCTATTCGCAACCAAGAGGTTTGCAACCTGGAGGTAGATCAGCCAACACCAAAGTGTTGTTGCCCATGATGGAGTCCATCTTATCATTAATTGCTTCTTTCCAGAAAGCAATATCCTGAAAATTCATTGCTTCATCAAATGTTTTGGAATCACCCTCAACATTAAAGCAATTGGAGTGTTGGTCAGATACCTCATCCCTTATTCCTTCAATTAAGTAATTGAAATTCAGGTCCAAAGTTCTTTGGAGTCCTATTCCTTCTACTTTTTCTAAGCTCAGGTTCAGGTTGTTGAACAACCTCTTCAGTGACCTATTCAGGGACCACTGAACCACCAATTTCTTTAGTTCCATTAGGAATCCTGAGACTTGATCTAGGGACTGTCTCATCAAAGATAGCATCCCTTGATTCAATTATGAGTTAATTAAAACTGAATCATTAGGCTCAATGACATAGAACCTAAAAGCCTTGGAATGCTCAGCATATCCAACAAAGATGTATTCAATGCCTCTTTTACCCAATGTTTTCAGCTTTGGATCAGGGAGTCTTACAACTGCCCTACAACCCCAAACCCTGAGGTAGTTCAGGTTTGGTTTCTTCATAAGGGGTAATCCTGTTCCTTTTATTAGGAACCCTATTTAATAAATAGCAAGCTGTTAACATAGCTTTACCCCAAAACCCTTGACTTAGTCCCGAGTAGGACACCATGGAATTAACCATTTCTTTTAGTACTTTATTTTTCCTTTCAAATATACCATTTTGTTGTGGAGTATACGGGGTAGTCGTTTCATGGATAATACCAACAGACTAAAAATACAGAGTATCCATGTACTCACCTCCCCTATCAGTCCTAAATTTTTTGATTTGGGGCCCCTGTTGTAACTCAACTTCAATTTTGAATACTTTGGATTTATCTAATGCTTCATCCTTTAAATGTAATAAATAAACATAACAAAACCTAGAAGCATCATCAATAAATGTCACAAAGTATTTTTTATTCCCCAGTGAAGTAGTAGCATGCAGATCACATAAATCACTGTGGATCAGCTCTAAAACTTCAGTTTCACGTTTTACATTTTGAAATGGTTTCTTAGTTATTTTGTTCAGCATGCAAGTCTTACACTTTTCAGTGTCCATGTCAAAAGCTGGGATTAACCCGTCCTTAGACATATCTTGCATCCTCTTAAAGTGGACATGGCCTAGTCTAGCATGCCATAGGATTGAATCATTCAGTTTAGAGGTTGACATGAAGGTTGAAGCAATATCATCATTAACAATATTAAACTTGAACATTTGATTACTCAAATAACCAAAACCAATAAACACACTATGTTTGGATAGAACAAATTTTTTAGATTCAATCACTTGTTTATAACCATAATTATTCAAAATACTACTTGAAACCAAATTCTTCCTTATATTAGGAACATGCAAAACATTCAACAAAGAAACAATCTTTCCAGAACTAAATCTAATATATACACAACCACGTCCAATCATTGTAGACCAACAACATTGTTGCCCTTTGGCTTGTCACTATCCTGCGCCCTGAGGGACTCCTCAATGCGTAACTGACTGCCAAACCCAACAAGAGTTAACTCCTGCTTCTTATGATTGAAATCTTTACAAGAAGGAGGGAGTTTATCATTGATACAAGAGACCTGAATAGCCTCATCCATGTTCATTTTATGTTATGTAAATCTACCAAGTATACCAATAAGTTCATTGTATTGTTCCATAACTGGTCTTGAATCAGTCATTTTGTAATTTGTGAAATTACTTACAAAAAATTTCTTACTTGATGCATCTTCAGCAATATATTTGGCCTTCAAGGAATCCAATAGTTCTTTTCAACATTTAATATTTTGATAAATATTAAATAAAGAATCAGACATACCTTTGAGGATTAAACCTCTGCAGACATAGTCATCATTTTCCCACTTGGCCCTTTTCTTGATTTGTTCCACGGTTGCATCATCACCACCATCTTCAGGAATAGTAGTAGTCAGCATATACACCACACTCATGCTAGAAAGTAAGAAGTGCATCTTCTTCTGCCATATTCTAAAGTCCACCCCTTTAAACTTGTCAAACTTGGCAAAGTTTGAAGCCATGTGTTTTATAGCAACAACAGCCATTGATTATCACAAAATAATCTTCTTTGATTGTTGGTTGTTGTGTGTCCTAGATCAGGGTGAAGATAATCAATAGCCTAGCTAATTACCAAAGATGGTTACCGGATATCACTTGAAGTCGTGTAATCACTTTCCAAAGAAGATTATTCGACCCTATGCCTGGGTATCACGAATACCTCCTTAGGATAAAATCTAGTGTTTTTTCTTGTTCTAGACACAGATCAAGAACTTTGCGTTTCTATGTCTTTTTGTTTTCTGTGTGTTTTTCCATGCAATTGTGATCCCTATTTATAGGGGATTTATTCAAAACCTATTCATGGAATTAATGAGAGATTAATGACCAACTAATCTCTTCCATAATTATCCTCCATAATCTAGGAATTAGTAATTAAATAACCAAATTAAATATATGATCATTAATGCAGTCAAATCTGCCACTTAAATAGGCAAAAGTTGTTACAAAACATTTAATGTAGTCAAACCTGTCACTTAAATGTTTGTAACCACCCATTTAATTCTAACCACTAAAAGAGTCAGGGAAAATCAGTGACTTAATGGGTGTACACTCCGTACCTCGAAACCCATTTCCAAGTATGATCCGATTCCCATAATTGCACTAAATTTCTAACAACTTTGATAGTTTAACGTCTGTTTATATGTCAAAAAACCTTTCTAACACATAACACATAACATGTCACAAGGAATAATATATGTACAAGAATTAAACAAATAATTCGAGGAACTTAAAGTGGGAACATTATAGTATATTTTCCACACCCTAAATAACTTTTCGGAATCATTGATTTAATTAAAACAAGTTTCGATATAAGAATTTAGTCCGTTTTATATGTCAAAAATATGCTAGAAATATATAAACAAGTCCCATGGATAACACAAAGCAAATAAAACAGACAGAAAGCGGGGTAGAGGTGAAGACATACTCTAAAATTATGATAAATAAATAAAGCAATAACACATAAAATCCGAGTTCTTAATCCTCATTACAAGGAAAGGAGTCTTCCTTAATTAGAGAATCAAAAAGCTCCAACTTGTTGGACGAGCCATACACAAGTGAGCTACATACATCAAAATTAATTGATTGCGTTAGCCTTAAGACCGAAAAACAAGTATGAAAGTCTGAATTTAACAATTAACTTTTAATTAAGATCTAGCCCTTTATAACTATAGTAATCAATTAATATATATCAAGATCAAGATTATAATTAATTTTCCATGACACATTGCAGGTTATTGTCATGATTTTCTCGTAAATAATTAAACTAATTATATACGTAGCGGATCCAACGTTTTTTATGGTGTAACCCATAACATCATTCGAGTTGACTCGTGATGCCATTGTTGGGATTTCATATTGATATAACTATCAGCACTACGAGTACGCAACGGATAGATCTAGTTTGATGTGTATGAATTAACAATTAAATAACACGTTATTTACTAACCTATTATCAATCGAGTTAGTAAACCGATTGGCGAATCTTGATCTTGAATCTTTTCTTGAAACCTTGTAGTGAGTAAATTATCAACTCTACAAGTTGCTCACACTAAAGTATTAGATTAGGTCATTCCCCATAAAATATCAAACATCATCAAATGTATATTTATAATGTGCATAAACCGAATCTAAAAGCCTAAGCATACTAGGATTCAAAAATGAGCTAGGCCCAAGCAACAATAAAATCGATAGCCCAAGGCTAGGGAATATAGACACGCTAATACTCCCTCGTAGTTTGACCGGGAGGTCTTCGAACGTTCAAGCTGGAGCAAAAATCTAGAAACAAAGCAGTCGGAAGTCCTTTAGTAAAAATGTCTGCATACTGAAATCGCGACGCTACATGAAGAACACGAACTTTTCCTGAAAAAACAAAATCACAGACAAAGTGAATATGAATCTCAATGTGTTTTGTACGTTGATATTGAACCAGATTCGCAAAAATATACACCACAATATTCTACCTCAGCACTGAACTAAAGTGGTAGTAAACAAAGGAGCATGTAACTCACGTAACAAGTTGCAAATCCAAGCAGCCTCAACAACCATATTAGCAACACTACGATATTCTGACTCAGCACTGAACCAGACAAGTTAACATGTCGCTTAGCAGACCACGATAAGATATTATCACCAAGAAATACACAATACCCAAAAGTAGATCACGGGTGACAGGGCAACCGGCCAAATAAGCATCCGTATAAGCAGTGAGCTGAGTAGTTGAAGAGACATGAAGTTGAAGACCATGATCAATAGTACCACGAACACAGCACAAAATGCGCTTCAAAGCAGTAAAGTGCGGTTCATGAGGGTCATGCATATAAAGACAGACTTGTTGAATAGCATAAGATAAATTCGGTCGCATAAACGTAAGGTACTAAAGAGCACAAACAAGACTGTGATATAAAGTGGAATCGCTAACAGAATCACCATTAGAACCAATATTTGATTCAGTATCAACAGGGGTCTGGCACGGATTACAATTCTGCATACGAGCCTGCGTAAGTATTTCTTCAGCAAATTTAGACTGTGATATGATAAGAACATGCCAGAAGCAAACCGTTGAGCTGAAATACCAAGGAAATAGTTGAGAGAGCCAAGATCTATCATATCAAACTCACTGTGAAGCATGGCAATAATATAATGTAATATAACTATAGAAGAAGCTGTGAGAATAATATCATCCACGTATAGCAAGAGATAAGCAATATCAGACCCACGATGAAATATAAATAATGACGTGTCGATTTTACTATGCTGAAAACCGATCCATTTAGCAAAGCTAGCAAAGCATTGAAACCATGCATGAGGGGCTTGTTTAAGCGCATATAATGAACACTGCCAATGACAAACATAATCAGGATGAGTTGAAGGCTGATGCATATATACCATCTCAGATAAATGACCATGAAGAAATGCATTCTTCACATCTTGCTGATGTACCGGCCAATCACGAGAAACCGCAAGACTCAAAACGGTGTGAATGGTGGCCGGTTTGACAACCAGACTAAAGGTCTCATTACAATCAATTCCTTGTTGATTGTGTCTATTTGCAACAAGACGAGCCTTATACTTGCTTAAAGACCCATCTTGCTTAAAGACCCATCTGCATGAAACTTATGCATGAAAAGCTACATAGAATGAACAACATTTACATTAGCTAAACGAGGCACATGAACCTGCTTACCGTTAGTAATTAAAGCATTATATTCATCTAACACCGCTTTTTGTCAGTTGGGGTCACAAAGGGCATGGATATAAGAGAGGGGAAGCGGTGAACTAGTGGTGACATGACAATGCATACGCTCAAGAAGTTTCAAAATGTCGGCTTTAGCACGAGTAACCATATATGAGTGGACACGGGTTGCGGTAGGGTTTCTGTTTGAATTTGTGTATGTGAAAATGGTAGAGTGTTGGATGGAACCGACTAGGCTGATGAAGGTGGTTGGGTTGGTGTAAACTGTGGGGTTGTTGGTGCATTAGGGCCCAAATGTGAGTAATTATAAATGTGACCTGTACTGGACTGTTAGGCCTGGTAATTAGGATATGTGGAAGGAAAAATGGGTACTAGCAAATAACTATAGGTAATGATTGAGATGAATTATTATTGTACATGAGATTGCTATGAGGTCCACGACGGTCACTACCATTGATGTATGAAGTGAAATTATTATTAAAAAAGTACCTCATGTAGCCTTTACAGTATGGTGTGGCTTCCGTCATGTTGTTATGACAAGATGAATGCAAATTGAGAAGCAAGAAAAAATAAAAAGCAATCGACTAATTGGCAAATTCGAATAAAAGTTTTAGGGTTTTTGTTGAAGAGGATCTTGGGGCTGTGATACCATGTTAGATTAGGTTATTTCTCATAAAATATCAAACATCATCGAATGTATTATTATACAATGCATAAACCGAATGTAAAAGCCTAAGCATACTAGGATTCAAAATGGGCTAGGCCCAAGCATCAATAGAATCGGTAGCCCAAGGCTAGGGAATATTGACACGCTAATATACACGTCAAGAGAATACGCTAAGATGCCAGTGCTTGCTTCACGAATAAACACTACGAAAACACAAGTGATTTGATGTTTTTGAAATCATACAATGAAAACAAACCTTTAAAAAAATTTAGTTGCTACTTATCGCATATATATATATATATATATATATATATATATATATATATATATATTTGCATGGACAACATGCATGTGGCGAAGGGTTTTATATATATGATAAACTAGTTATAATGTTCGTGCACGCACGTAATTTTTTTAAGTTTTTTAATATTGTGTTTTTATCTATAAATTTTGGTTTATAATTATTTTGTACTAGTTTCAAAAGATTTTGAGAGCCCTGTACAAAATTAGTTAATGAGGCTTTTCGAGAAGAAATGTTATATATAAAGTGTCACCGTTTATAAGATATAATGCAATTGATTATCTAAACATTCAACATATTACTCACTTTAGATATTTTCTCATCTAAAAATATCATGAAAAATATATGTTCACATGCATATATTTGTTAACGGGACACATTTTGGAGCCTATAAAATTTTTGGGCTCTTGAGCAGTCGCCCACATTGCACACCCTTAAAGACAGTCTTGTTTTTTACGAACGTATTAAAAGTTCACACACACACACACACATATATATATATATATATATATATATATATATATATATATATATATATATATATATATATATAT
>BQNB010066707.1:14850-30331 GCA_026074375.1 Tanacetum coccineum
TCATCAGAGGCATCATCAGATTTTCATTCGGATGCTTCATCTGATTCTTTTTCGAGACACTCATTGTCAGATCATAATTCACCTGATTTACCGAGTACTTCTGCGGGGCCATCTCGCAAGAGACGTAGGTCCCCCACGACGTCTGTACCCGCATTACCACCTGTATCCGGAGCTTTATCTCCTGTCCGTGCTGATTTTATACCATTGCCTAAGAGAGTTAAGGATTCTGGTTATCTGGCAGATGTAGAGGTTGATCCTAGAGAGATTAGTTTAAGGGATGATGCTATAGTCAGGGTTAGTGATGAGCCTCATTTAGAGCAGGATATTGATCCAGAGATTCAGGCAGAGATTGACGAGTGTATTGCTTACGCAGATGCTCTTAGGGATAGAGGGATTGATGCTAGAGTTACGCATCCTGTGATGCCAGAGGATATTCCTGAGCCTGCTCAGGAGGGAGCAGTAGAGACTACGTATGAGACATTGGGAGATTTGGTTCAGAGGTTCCATGATCACACTCAGGCTATCCTAGTCCATCGTATACAGGCTATTGAGGGAGTTTAGAGAGAGTAGGGACACAGGATTGTTGGGGTTGAGTCGGCAGTTATTGCTTTGACTAAGAGGATTGCTGAGTTGGAGAAGGATAACATGAGGCTTAGAGGCACCGCTAGTGTTGAGAGTCAGAGAGTTGACCGACTCCAGCGCGGCATGTCACGTATGTAGAGAGAGTTAAGGCAGATGCGACGACTTCGATTTTATGATCGAGTGAGAATTGGTAGACTTAAGGCATGTGCTAGGAAGCACATGGGCTATCATCCTTAGAGATGTTCGTTAGTATTGCAGCATTGAGTAGTAGCGTTTAGTGATGACCGTAGTGTTAGAACTCGTATTTTCTGTATTTTGAAACGTTGTGATGTAATCACTAATGTTCGATGATATGAAATTGATATTTATCTATGATATGATGTCATGATTTGATTTACTTATGCTTTTGCGTCATGCATTATGGGATTTCTGTGAATATATTTTGATCATGTATTTTCTATGTGAATTAACCGTAAATTTTATTTATTACCGTTAGTGATTTCGCATCACTCAAAAATCTCATCGAGTGTTATGTTGATATGTTGTAAGAAGATGCCTAACACCCGATCTGAAGCGTCCATGACTCGTGAGGAATTTAAAGAATTGATTACCCGTCGAGTAGCTGAAGAGTTGGAGGCTCGTGAAGCCGCAAGGACCCTTGAACCCCTGAATGAGAATGGGGATGAACAAGAAGGCGAGAACAGAGAAAATGGAAATGGAGGAAACGGAGGAAATGGAAATGGAGGAAACGGAGAAAATGGAAATGAAGGAAATGGACACAGAAATAGGAATCATTGTATGAACTATGGAGGTTTCATGCCAGTGGCTAGAGAGTGCACTTTCCAAGACTTCTTGAAGTGCAAGCCACATAATTCTCAGGAACTAAAGGTGTTGTTAGATTGACCCGCTGGTTTGAGAAGATGGAGACTGTGTTCAATATCAGTAATTGTCCACCGAAGTATCAAGTGAAATATGCTACATGCACACTTCAGGACAGTGCTTTGACCTGGTGGAACTCTCATAAGAGAACCATTGGTGTTGAGGCTGCATATGCCATGAATTGGGTTGAACTAATGAAGTTGATGACAGAAGTGTATTGCCCAAGGAATGAAATCCAGAAGATGGAGACTGAATTGTGGAATTTGGCCGTGAAGGGAAACGACTTGACTGCTTACACTCAAAGGTTTCAGGAGTTGATTTTGTTGTGTACTAGAATGGTCCCTGATGAAGAAGACAGAGTGGAAAGGTTTATTGGAGGTTTACCGGACAACATTCAAGGGAATGTGATTGCTGCGAATCCAACCAGACTCCAGGATGCTATACGCATTGCTAACCAATTGATGGACAAGAAAGTCCAGGGTTATGCTGCAAGGAGTGCTGAGAATAAGAGAAGGATGGAAAAAAGAAAAAAAAGGAGTGGAGAGTAATCTAAGGGATAACCGTGGACAGCAACCGCCATTCAAGAGGCAAAATACTAGTGGGCAGAATGTGGCCAGAGCCTATACGGCTGGGAACAATGAAAGAAAGGGATATGCTGGGCCACTACCCTACTGCAACAAGTGTAGGTTGCATCATGAAGGGTTGTGTACTTTGAGGTGTGGAAACTGTAAGAAGGCTGGACATCAGACTAGGGATTGTAGGGCTGTTATTGCTCCAAACACTCAGAGGGCTCCAGTTGGAAATCAGCAGGGTATTATTTGTTATGAGTGTGGAAGACCAGGACATTTTAAGAAGGATTGTCCTAAGTTGAGAAATCAGAACCGTGGAAACCAGACCAGAAACAAGAATGGAAACAAGACTGGAAACCAGACTGGAGGTAACGAAACTACGGCGAGAGCTTACGCCATTGGTGGAGGAGGAACAAACCCTGATTCCAATGTTGTCACGGGTACGTTTCTTCTCAATAACTGTTATGCTTCTATGTTATTTGATTCGGGCGCCGATAGAAGTTTTGTGTCAACTACCTTTAGTGCTTTGCTTGATGTTACACCAACCACTTTAGAAACTAGTTATGCTGTAGAACTTGCCGATGGAAGAATTTCAGAAACAAATATTGTTCTTAGAGGTTGCACGTTAGGGTTATTAGGTCATCCGTTCGACATAGATCTAATGCCCGTAGAGCTTGGTAGTTTTGACGTCATCATTGGTATGGATTGGTTGGCGAAATACCACGCGTTGATCGTTTGTGACGAGAAGGTTGTTCGTATTCCTTATGGAAATGAGGTGTTGATAATTCGAGGAGATAGTTGCGACGGTGGAAGTAAGTTGAATATCATATCGTGCACGAAGACCCAAAAGTATATTGAGAAAGGATGTCAAGTTTATCTGGCTCAAGTTACATCCAAGAAGGCTGAGGATAAGTCGGAGGAGAAGCGACTTGAGGATGTGCCAATTGTACGGGAATTTCCGGAAGTCTTTCCAGAAGAATTGGCCTGATACCGACTACACGACAAGTTGAATTCAAATCGACTTAGTCCTCTGGTGCTGCACTTAGCACGACACCACGAATCGAATAGCTCCAGCCGAAAATGCAAGAGTTGTCTGCTCAGTTACCGCAGAACTTCTGACAAAGGATTTAAAGACCGAGTTCCTCACCTTGGGGAGCACCATGTTGTTTGTCAAGAGAAAGATGGTTCTATTCCGGATGTGATATCGACTATCGTGGAACTGTAATCAAGCTTACTGTGAAGAACCGATACCCACTTCTGAGAATCGATGATTTGTTTGATCAACTGCAAGGGTCAAGAGTCCATCTAGATCGATCTGAGAATGATTTAACACAACTCAGAGTTCGGAGGAAGACTTTTCAAAGACGCATTTAGGACTCCGCCTATTGTCCCTACGGCTTCCAAGTAATGCCTTTTGGTTTTGACTAACGCACCAGCAGTTTTCATGGACTTGATGAATAGGGTTTCAAACCAATCTGGATAGATTCGTGATTGTATTTCATCGCTGAAATTTTGACTCTACTCCAAATGCAGAAAAGAGCATGAAGACATCTTAAGTTATCTTGATTTATTGAAAGAAGGAAGAATTGTACGCCAAGTTCTCAAAGTGCGAAATTTTGCTGTCGAAGGTACAATTTCATGTTCCCCACGAATTGATAGTGAAGGCATTCATGTTGACCCGCGAAGATCGAGGCAATCAAAGAATGCGTCACCAAACCCTACGAGATCTCAATTCTTAGGTTTGGCAGATACTACCGACGAATAAACGAAGGCTTTTCAAAAATCGCTAGACCGATGACAAAGTTGACTCAGAAGAGCGTGAAGTTTGAATGGGGAGAAAAGGCCGAAACTGCATTCCAGTTGTTGAAGCAAAAATTGTGTAGTGCGCCGATTTTGGCATTACCAGAGGGAAACGAAAACTTCGTGGTATATTGCGATGCTTCGCATAAGGGGTGAGGGCCGGTTTTGATGCAGAGAGAGAAGGTCATTGTTTTTTACGCATCCGCACTCAAGGGTTTACGAGAAGAACTATACCACGCACGACCTAGACTTGGTGCAGTATGTTTGCCCTGAAGATGTAGAGACATTATTGTACGTACAAGTGCGTATGTATTTCACTGATCATGAAGAGTTTGCAACACGATACCGACCAGAAGGAGCTGAATATGAGGCAAAGACGTTGGTTAGAATTGTTGAGCGACTACGACTGTGAGATTCGATATCATCCAGGAAAGGCGAACGTGGTGGCTGATGCCCTGAGTCGAAAGGAAAGAAGCAAGCCGCTACGAGTTCGAGCTTTGGTTATGACAATAGGGTTAAACCTTCCTAAGCAAATTTTAAGTGCTCAATCGGAAGCCAGAAAGGAAGAGAACTTCACCAACGAAGATTTGCGTGGCATGATTAACAAGTTAGAACCTCGCGCTGACGGAACGTTATGTTTGAATAATCGAAGTTGGATTCCGTGTTTCGGAGAGTTGAGGGCCTTGATTATGCATGAGTCGCATAAGTCGAAGTATTCCATCCACCCTGGATCGGATAAGATGTACCAGGACTTGAAGAAGTTATATTGGTGGCCTAACATGAAAGCAGAGATTGCCACTTATGTCAGCAAATGTTTAACATGTGCAAAGGTTAAGATAGAATATCAGAAACCATCTGGTTTGTTGGTTCAACCAGAGATCCCAAAATGGAAATGGGAGAACATAACAATGGACTTTGTGACTAAACTGCCGAGGACAGCAGCTGGGCAAGACACGATTTGGGTAATCGTTGACCGTCTCACTAAATCTGCTCATTTCTTGCCTATGAGAGAAAGAAACGTTGAAAAATTGACGAGACAATACTTGAAGGAAGTAGTCTCAAAGCATGGAGTACCGGTTTCGATCATCTCTGATCGCGATGGAAAATTTACTTCACATTTTTGGAAGTCTCTACATAAAGCATTAGGTACTCGATTGGATATGAGTACAGCCTACCATCCAAAGACCGATGGTCAGAGTGAGAGAACCATTCAAACGTTAGAGGATATGTTACGTGCCTGTGTACTCGACTTTGGAAAAGGTTGGGATAAACACTTACCGTTGGTAGAATTTTCATATAACAACAGTTACCATACCAGCATTAAGGCTGCTCCGTTTGAGGCGTTGTATGGGCGCAAGTGTCGATCACCCATCTGCTGGGCTGAAGTTGGGGACAGTCAGCTCACTGGCCCAGAGATCATCCACGAGACAACCGAGAGAATAGTTCAAATCAAGAGCCATATCCAAGCCGCCCGTGATCGTCAAAAGAGCTATGCCGATGTCAAAAAAACTCTTAGTTTCAAGTATGGATAATTTCATGTTGAAAGTGTCTCCTTGGAAGGAGTGATACTTTGTGGCAAACGTGGGGGAAACTGAACCCTCGTATATTGACCTTTTAAGGTCATTGCCAGAGTAAGAGGGGGGGAACCGTTGCTTTATCGTCTAGAAATCCAGAGCGGGGTGATAGAGTTCATAGTACGTTACGACTTGTTTTCGAAATTGAAGAAATGCTATGGCTGAAGAACGCGCTTGCTATACCAGTTGGAGTGAGATCCAATTTGACGACAAATTGATTCATCGAAGATCCAGTTGAGATTATGACCGTGAGTCAAAGCGTTTGAAGCAGAGTCGTATTCCATTGTCCAAAGTGCGGTGGACACCTCAGGAGAGGTCCTGAGTTTTCACCTGGGAGCGGTGAGACCAATGCAAAAGAAAACCCGCACCTATTCACCAACTCTGCACCCGCTGCAGAGGTTGGTACCTAAGCTTTGAGACAAAGCTCTTAACGGGGAAAGAATGTGACAACCCGAGATTTTCCGTTCAACAAGTTAGCCGTTTCCGTGTAGTAATTTGAATTTTTAAATGTTTCGTTTAGCTTTACCGTTTAACCGGGAAGTTGTTTCGTTGTTATCTGAGAATAGTCTCCGGGAGCGAACCGGGACACCAAACGTTGTAGTATTTTGGCAATATCCGCGTTTTTATGTTTTTAAGCAATGTTTAAAATTTCATAATTTTTGGTGATACCGTTACTCGTTTCGTTACTTGCGTTATCCGTGTTTTACCTAAACTATAAGCTTAAGCATGCAAGACTTGGAAATTAAATCATTTTGAGAGCACTAGCAACAAGTATTATAAAAATGAAATGGTCCCCCCCTTCTCTTGTCAATTTTCGGTGCAACCAACAACAATAAGCTTGGTGGACAAGTTTTGAAATTCAAATGGCATAAGACAAACACAAATCACATGATAAGTTCTAGCTTAATCCTCATTGGAGGATCATTTTGGTCCCCCCATCCCACTCTTGTCTTATTTTCGGTACACACACACTCACCATGAGTGTGTGAAGTAAACTTTGATTTATATAACTTGGTTACTTTCATTTGTTCATTCTATTCTCACACACATAAAACTTTTCCATCTTTTCTTTCTTTCTTTCACTATTGCCGAACCAAAAACACCAACCAAACACATTCATTTTTCATCTTTGATCAAAAACACTTGAAGATTTATTGAAGGTTTGATCATTTGTATCATCCGGGTATTTGTTAAACAACATTTGGGTTGTTATAAATCTTTGTTCATCACCTAAATCTTCTAATTTTTGTAAGTCTTCAAATTCTTAAACAACTTGTACTTTTATACTTCTCATGATCATATCATACTATTTGTACCAATTTTATTTTGTAAAAACATAGGTTTAAAACTACATAAACCCTAATAAGGTAGTCATAATTTATCCGCATCCATAAGAATAAATATAAGGAAATGTTAGTTTTGTGATCGTGGTTATTTTTGTGTAATAAAAATGATATTGCTAAGTTTCATATTTGTTCGCTTATTGTTTAAAAGTTTTGTGGAAAGCTTATTATTTATTGTGAGCTTATTAGGGCTTATGTATATATTTCGGCCCAAATGAAAAGCCAAGAAGGAATTATTGTTTAGCTTATTTTGTTTTGACATATATTTTGTTAGCTTATTTTCTAGCTTTTTGTGAAAGGACAAATGATAAACTTATCCGGCTCAATAAATAAGCTCGAATATTAGCTATTATCCCGTAATGCCCGTCCCACATACAAGACCCAACACTAATGAAGATCATTCTTGAGCTCATATGGTTTGCTTAATATACTTGACTTATTGTGAGCTATTAATAGCTTATCTTTAGTCACGTATTATTACTAATATTTGCTTACGGATTTATGGATAAGTAAAACTACATTTTCGGACGTAACGGGCCAAAGCCCAACATATATGCAAAACACCAAAGCATAAAAGCTACGGTGTAGTTTATTGGATAAGTTCGTGAGTGACTTATTTAATAGTGTACGATTTAGATGTTTTACGTGTTACAAATTTTTTAGACGTCGAACGTTACGATTAATAATGGATTTGATGACAAGTAAATTGTAAAATGGAAAGTGGTTTGAAAGTGGTTTTTAATTAAAGTCTACGACTTTGGAAAACGTGTAAACACGAACGGGTCATGCCGAAATTTGTAAAATCACTATACTTAGAGAACTATTTGAAAAAATCAATAAACATAAAATATTTCGATTAAATTACATAACTATTTGGAAATATTAAATTATAAATAACAAGTTTACTTATGTATTAACAATAACAAATATAATATCTATATAAGTAATATAGAAGATGTTTCAAAACGTCGAGACTTGTCAAAACTTATAACTTTCGAAAGTACGTTTTAAAAAGGGATACGCCGTGTCTACTCGTGCTCGGATGATCAGTTCTTGCGTTAAGCGTTATTCGTTGTACATCATTCTTAAACGACGACTATATGATAGGTTGTCGCTAGAACCGTGAGATTCATTTTCACTTGATTGATTCCTTTTGATCCACTACCCGTATAAGGTGAGTTCATAGCCCCACTCTTTTACTCGTTTTGACTAAATGTTTTATAACTTGGGGTGAGAAACATTGCTTGTTTTTAAAACTGGACACAAGTACTTTACGTGAGATTTTCCCTGTTTACGTGTTGCCTAAGTAGCTTTTAGACCACTACTGCCCGAACTATCATGAACTGTCAATCTCTTGACTGGAGGACCGGTCGAGGGAGCGCGAATGAATAAATAGATCTATTGGGACTAATTATCCCTATCCGGGTGAGTAGCGCTCACTACCCACGGGGCGCCCGATAAACGGATATATGTCATGTCGTACTGGTTAGGTTGTCTTTGGTCGGACACCTGGAAGGGCAAACAAATACTTATAGCAATGTACATGCTATCTTGCGTAATTAGCTTCAGTGTCATGAGCTTAGTGCAACGTAAATACTTTTTATGTGAAGTTGTATCTGTTATAACTGTCGCATACGCTTTGATATCTTGTGGTCCACTATAACAACGTTTGAACTAAACCTATGAATTCACTCAACTTTATGTTGACGTTTTAAGCATGTTTTTCTCAGGTGTTTAGCATGGATGCTGTTGCTTGACTTATGTGAAGTCTATTTGCCTGTACCGATTTACCAGAGATTTATCTATGTCTTTAAATACCGTTGTTGAACTTATTTGAGCTTCCGCATTTTAACTTTGAATCTTTAAATTTGACCGATGTAAAACTTATTATTATTATTTTAAAACTTTGCAACAGTGTTTATTTTTTAAAACGTACCCTTAGAGGTCGTTCTTTATGCTTTGTACTTGAGATGTTCAATAAAGTCACGCCTCCGGACACGTATTCCGTCCAGGCCTCGTCTGGGGGTGTGACAACTGTCAGATCGCTAAGAGCATTCGAAGTACAAGACTTGATTATTGCAACAACTTGCTCAAGTTTCTCATTCTTGAAAAAGTTCTTGATGTCTCCTAAACACCTACTCGCAATGCCACCATTAGCATTCACATACTCAGTTGCGCTAACTCACGACCCACTCTTAAAATCCTCATCCTCACCCACATCCTCAACAACTTTCTTCATATATTCTTGTGTCGACAATACCGACTCATCTCCACCTTCGTGAATATCCGATTGTTTACGGAGCTTGGCTAATTGAACAATACCCGCAGGACCGGGTATTATTCTAACCGGCTTTTTCTCTAAATTATCAACAACAGGGTTTTGGGTTGTGGTGGTTGTGGTTGTCTCACGTACATGGTTGTTGCAGGGACGGAGAACAGGGGTTAGTGGGAGATCAGAATCATCAATATCAAGTAGTTGTTCCCACTCATAATTTGGGTCTGAACTCATTATGTTATGGATTTCACAACTGGTGTTGATGGACAAGAAGAAGAGAAAGACTAAACAAGAACAATGTTTCCCTAGAATTAGTATGTAGCTGTATTTTTTTGCGAGAGGAAAACAAAGGGAGGAAAAAAATATATGTTACAAACATGGTCCTTGAGGTATTATTCTTTATGGAGTGACGAAAGTACCCTTGAAGCTTAATGGCCAAATGGATAGGATTATGGTCAAAGGGTTGGTCAACTCCTTTTTGACAACCACATGGACGTCTAGTGTAATTATTGAGTTTTTAGGATGAGACATGCAATTTGGGCATAACCACAAGGACCAAACTTGTAATTAACTCATTATATTATGCTTATAAAAAGATGAGCTGCACAAAATGGATTTTGTCAATAGTTGTTGTTGTTGCATCCGCTACTATCTAAAGGAAAGGGCCTGTTTGGAGTTTTTTCAACATCTGAGGGAAACAAAGTCCCACATCGGTCGAGGTAATGCTATGTTGCCAGCTTTATATACAAAGCTGAATATGTATCAAACATTCTCGTACAAGTGTTATGTTATCTCTTTTGCCCTCGTAAAGATCGGATAAAAAGTATATTAGATTTTTTCGAGTATGGCTTAGATAACTTATAACTTATACAATTTTTTTTAAATCTTTTCCATTTAAAAAGAATCCTGGTTTAGATAATTTATACAAATTTCGAGTTTTTCTAACTTTTTTATTTAAAAAACGTCTTAGATAATTTCTTAAAATTTTTAATTTTTAAAATTTTTAAAAATATTTTTAAAATCTTTTTCGTTTAAAAAAGCGTCTAGGATATAACAACAACGATACTCAATCTCGCGTTAGCAAGGTATGAGGGAGGTAGAATGTAAACAAATCATACCCCGCACCTTTGGGTGAACCGAGAGTAAAGACTCATTTCACGTAGACCTCTTCGGCTAAGAGAAAGAAAAAAGCACAACAAAAAATAAAGAAAAGCATGAATGACAGATACAGATAAGAAAAGCAAATGACACATGATAAGAGAAACAAAACAAGCATATAACCCCGTAAAACAAAAGCAAAAAAACAACCAGCCAAGAGGCAAATAACAATCATAAATAGAAAGGATCAGACGAGGTCCAAAGGCATACAAAGCACTACTAAATATTCAACAAAAGCTTAAGACAAAAAAACGTAGGATGCATATACGAAAAAGCAAGAAGCAAAAAACGCAAAGGCATAAAGAATCATGAAAGCAAAAGCAGCAAATAGAACGTATGAGCATAAGCAAAAGCTGATAAACATGACAAAAATAAAACAGGTGAAGCATATACGAAAAAGGCAAAAATAAAACAAAAGATAAAAAAATACAAACGCGCACAAAGGCATACAACGACCGACAATATATTAAACAAGTAAGCATAAGCAAAAAACGAGGGAAGCATATACAGACTAGCAAGAAGCAAAAAACGCAAAGATATACAAAAGCATGACAGTAAAAGAGGCAAAGAAAACATACAAGCATAAGCACAAGCACATAAACAAGGCAAAAAAATAAAAAGGACATACAGGAGTAACAAAGAACGAAAAGGCGTGAAGCAAAGGGGCTCTAAACCTAAAAAGAAAATAGAGGACTATATGTACAACTTTATATCTACCATCTAACCTCCTAATCTAATTCTAACCCTTCACCTGTTCCTATCAGAGGTCATGTCCTATGACATGAGAAACTCCTTCATGTCATGCTTCAGTCTGTCCTCCCACCTAACATTTGGTCTACCTCTTCTCTTCAAGCCGTAAACTACCAAAGCTTTCACTCTCCTAGCTGATGCTGACTGTAGTCTTCTCCCAACATGCCTGTAATGGCTGTAGTCTTCTCCTAACTTGTGCTAACTACAAAAGTTTCCACTCTAAAAAAAACAAAAAAGTGTCTGAGATAATTTACATAATTTCTTAAATTTTTGCATCCAAAAAGTTATTTGAATTTCTCATTTAAAAATAAGCGTATTAAATAATTTATATATTTAAAAAAAAATTTGCATCCAAAAAAGTTATGTGAGTCTGTTCTTCTATTTTTTTAAAAACAATTAATTTTACCAAAAGATATCTCTTTCATCTCAAATTAATAGTCCATGTTTTTTTTAAACTACTTAATTTAATTGTCCATTATGCTAGAAAATAGAAATGGTATAGATAATGTATGATACTAGAAACTAGAAATGGTATAGATTATGATACTAGAAAATAGAAATGGTATAAATTATGATACTAGAAAAAATAAACATTGGGTGCCATGCTAGCATATGTTTTTGTGTTTCTTGTTGTTAAAAGCAAACCAACATATAATCCCACATTGGCTGAGGTAAGGGTAAGTTACCAGGTTATATACAACAGAGATTATGTGTCAAACGTATTAAGATAAATGTCATACTACGTAAGGTGACTTGTTGTGCTGGTTAAATAAAAGTTTATTTACCTTTTACTCTTAAGTAACTTTACATGAATTCTAAAGTTTTTTTCTATTTTTACCTTGATCACCGAACATCTAAAGTAACTTTACGAAAATTCTTGAACTTTTTTTTTGAAATGAAGTTGCATTACTAATTCGTTATTTTAACTTTTTATCTAAACAATTACTTTTTGTTTGGACAAAATTGTGATTGATCAAGCTTTTAAAAATTGTTACAGATAAATGTTTAACTACGTTGAAAGCATTTACTAGTACTCCATCATTTATTGCCTTGCATCTAGTAAGTAGAATAAAGAATAGATAAGAATAAAATTACACTTTTACTAATTCATAGATATCCTTGGCATCGTATAAGAAGTCGTGCACTTGGGAGGCCAAATTTTTGCATATTGAAATGAAGCTGGGTTTGAAAAAATAAATAGGAAACTGAGTTTATAAAAGGATGAGCAACAACTACTGCTGTTGTTACAACGAATAGGCTTGTTTGTTACGTAATTGTTATTGTTGCATCTGCTATGCTACTACCACTACCACTAGTCAGAACCTGAATAAGGGAAAAAGGTGTTTTGACAGCGCTTCTAACATTTGGTGTCAAATCTTCCTTAATAAAAGGCTAACAGCTAACACAAACATTACATGTTTTTTTTTATGAAAAGCATACAGTCCCACATTGGTTGAGGAAATGGTATGTTAATGGCTTATATACACATCCCTGAATGCACATCAAACATGCTAGAGATTAGTACTATGTTATATATCCTGTTTGTCTGCAACGTACCTTGACTTGCTATATATACTTTGCACTTTATACTTTGTAGAAAGAGTGGGATAAATAACTTATACAGATTCCTAGCTTTTTAACTTTTTATATAATTAAGTTTATCTCCTATCTGTGTCCTCTTTGTAATGCTGCTATGGAGGATGTTCAGCATGTTTTCTTTCGATGTGACGTGGCTCGGGTTGTTCTTCGGAAAATTTGTCGTTGTGGGATTTGGATATGAATGTGATTGTTCCTTTCTCGGATTGGCTGCTTGGTTCTTATCCTTTCGATCTTTTTCACCGTCTCAAGTTTATTTTAGAATGGTGTTTTTTATGTTGCTTGGTGGGGATTTGAAGGCCTTTCGAATCAGTTGGTTTTGACGTTCGCCTCTAATCGTTCGACGATTTTTGATTGGCCTTTGGTCTCTTGGGTCCTTTTTTGGTGTTCTAGTAGATGTAATAGGATTTTCTCTTGGGAGTATTGGTTGAAAAAAACCCATTTAATTTCTTTGTAATGTTTTTTCTAGCTCCTTGCTAGTTTTTTTTTCACTAAAGTTTGGTTAAAAAAGAGTTTATCCAAATAGCGACTGATCATACTTTGGACAAAATGGTGGTAATCACGGTTTGTTAACACTGTAATAAAAAATCCATGTTTAGAATGCTAAGAATTGTTTTATCATTTTAGGGGTGTTCAAAAAAACCGAGAAACCGACGAACCGAGCCGAACCGCTTAATCCGAAACCGAAAAAACCCGAAACCGAAAAAACCGAAACCGAAAAAAACCGAAACCGAAAAAACCCGCTTATCACGGTTCGGTTTCGGTTTTTACTTTTAGATATCCGCGGTTAACCGAACCGAACCGTGCATATTATACATGATTGTTTTCTAACTAATATTCATACAATTGTACAAGTATTAACCATATTATTGCACTAATGTTATTCCATAACGACTTTTTAGCTCCTAATGTAAACATTGTGAAAATATATGTGTGAAAATTCATGAATGGGATCGTAATTTATAAAGGACGAATAAGTATTATTTTGTTAATATGTTATGTACGAATATTTAAATGCAATTATTGTAACGAAATAAATTTATATGAGTTTTATCTACTCAATGTCATTTGATTTTACTAGAATGACATTTAATGCTTTAGACCATGTTATTTTTTATACGGTTAAACTCGATTAAACGTAAAAAATGGTTAACCGTGAACCGAACCGCGGGTAACCGCTCACTTCGGGTACCCGCATGTCCGGTTACCCGCCTAGTATGGTTCAATTTCGGATAGTAAAATTAATTACCCGCTCCGCAACGGATAGTTTAAATCTTTCAACTAACCGAACCGAACCGCCCCGCTAACACCCCTAAGTAACACAAGTCCATGTTAAACGAGTTATTGGCCCAAGCCCGATTGTGAGCTTGTAATCCATTAGATTTATGGTTTTAATTTGGTTGCTTATTATCAAAACTATGTATTTAGTATAATAATCTCTATTGTTTTACATGGTATCACCGCTTTAGGTAAGATCCACCAACAAAAATTGTTATCCCCCGGTCATCGACTACTTGCCGGTGATCCGGAGGGATCTCATTTTTGTTTTCGCTTTATTGTTTTTATTTATTTAGGATTTCATTTTCGTATTCTATTCATAAACCTTAAACCCTGGCTGTCAAAACACACAGAATATGTTGAGCTGCCTTCGATCAACCATATTTTTTTTCTTCCTCATCTAATTGTTTTCGTTGACCACCAAATTGCCGCTCCCTCCTGAAGGCAAAGTAAGTCATTACGTAAAAAAAATGTCATAAAAAATGAAGGAAACCGCGAAGCAGTATACAATTATGTTTTCAAATACAAGTCCATCTATGTGCAAACGATCAACGAAGAAGAGAGTAAAGAAAGAAGAAGAGAAGAATAAGGCGATTTTAACATTCTACCCAGTTTGTCCGTCCGAAAAACTCCCGTTCAAACTGCGAGAGGAGTGTTAGACGAGTCTTGCCCAAGCCCGATTGTGGGCTTGTAGTCCATTAGATTTATGGTTTTGATTATGTTGCTTATTATCAAGGCTATGTATTTAGTATAAAATGCATATGCTATCTCAAATGTATTTATACTAAATATATATAGCTTAATGGATTACAAGCCCACAATCAAGCTTGAGCCAGTGACTCATCTAACGGTCCACACATTATTGCGGTAATTTTTCCATGCACATGTTTGATATACCGAATATTATGACTTGTAGCTTTGCGTGTTAATATGTGGTACTCTCCCCGTCTCAAAATAAGTGTCCACTTTAACTTTTTAGAGTCAAACTGGTTCAACTTTGATCTTACCAATTTTTTGTGTGTGCTATATAATACTTGATGCAAAATATATGAATGAATTGCGTTTTAAGTGTATTTTTCATTGGTATAATTTTCACCAAGTATTATATAACACAAAAAAGATATCTAAGGTCAAAGTTAAATCAGTTTGACTCTGAAAAGTCAAACTAGACACTTATTTTGAAAGGGGGAAGTATAATTATTTGAAGCTGTAAGTAACACAAAAATAGTGATTATATGATACTGAAAACCTGAATGCAATGAAACTTTATACATTCCTACTTGTACATATAACATTTACACAGTACAAAGCTTCAAAATAAGATAAGAGTAGTGACAATGTAAATGAGCACAAAATAAACTCCTAAAGTATTTATCGAAAATAAAGTTGTTACTTTTCTTATTCTTCTTATTTGTCAATTCTATACAGTTTTGATGTTTATATGGATTTTACGGAGGAGTATTTTGGTAAAATATGTTATGGATAAAAGGAGCTTTATAAAGTATTTTAAGCCACTTATTATATATATATATATATACTATATTAAGGTTAAAACGCTGCCGTTTTGGCAACGTCGCTACAGTACCAGGCATAATGGGCTCCCAATTTGGGCCGGTCCATTTTTTTTTGTAGGCAATGTAAAAAAAACCGCTCGGCATAAAATAGAAAAAAAAAACT